>JABUQX010073141.1:0-12500 GCA_015478945.1 Trachelipus rathkii
AGAGCAGAGGATGCTGTATGTCGAGGAATGTAGGTCTTTCGCAGGAAGTAGAAGCTCTAATTTTTCTGCAAAAGATATATAGTGATATGTCTAGGTACTGTAAAGGTTCTTTTGATTTAATTAATGTTTATAGGACATATGGAAAGGAAATTTAAATGTTTAAAAAAGTTATCAGGTTTAGGAGTCAAATATTGTCGATAGCAAGCATGTTTTGTCATCAATGGATGTAAAAGGTTGTGATTGAGGGCAAACCGCTGTTTTCCCTATGTTGCGACAATAGTCGTGAACTGAATTTCGCAAATAAGTATATTTTCTCTGACCATAATTAACGAAAAGATAATTATTCGGTGTATTATACATTATTCGAACAGAAGTTTCATTAAATGGAATGAATGTTGGGAATGGAATTAACTTATATGAAATAAATTTCTCATTTGAAATGAATGGAATTAGTGTAATTAATTCAAATGGGTTAGTGGTTGATTTTATAGTCCATGAGTATGTCAAAAATGAATGGTATGTTGTTGCTTCTAATGGTATGATAGGATGTAGTTTTGTGGTTTTTGTCATTTCTAGTATGTATGGTAACAAAAAGATGGGTGAATAAAGTTGGTCATTAGTTATCTTATTTTTAGCTAATTGTAATGAAGTGATAACTAATTGATGTATCATTGTAATACTGTTAACTGAATGTTCAACTAATGTAAGTAATGCAAAAACTGGATGTAACATTTTCATTTTAGTCTGAAATGATTATTACTTCGATTTAATAAATGAGGTCGCCTTTTTACTAAAGTAAAATTAAAATAATTAATTAATTAAATAATTAATTGCCAGGATTCAAAAATTCTTTTTAAAGTTACCTAAAAATATATCATTTACTGTTCCTCCTGAAATTAAGATATAAATATATTAGTGTTGCACTGATTATTCAGCAGCAAAAATCTTTATCGGCATAGATAGCTAGTTTTTCACAATCTGGATGAACATTTTTGGAATTATTATAAATTATAAAATGAAATTAAATTAACCTTAAGGAATTTTAATATTATTTTACTTTTCAGTTAACATATTTAATTAATAAGCTTATAGCATAAGGCTAATTCTGAATTAAAATCAAAATTAAAAAAAAATAAAAGCAAGCTGATTATATAGCTTAAGGCTAATTAATATTAAGATAAAAATTAAAAATAAAAGCAAGCTAATTATATAGCTTAAGGCTAATACTTAATTAAAATTAATTAAAAAGATTCTTAATATTAAATAAACAATCTGATTATATTTTTATTATTCTAATATTAAAACGAAATTTTTCGATTTTTATTTTGTTTTTCTTTTAAAAATAAAAAATAATAATAAAAACATGTTACTAATAAAAAATAAAAGTATATAAACGTTTCTTAAAATGAATTTTTTCTATTTTTTTTTTTAAGGTTTTTTTGGTTTTAAAAGAAAAGACTGACCCCTGGGGCAAAAAAAAAAAATTTTCCGAATTTGTAACGGACTATAATAATAATATGGAAACTTATATCTAAAAAGATTAAGAATAGAAAAGTGTAAAATGTGTTTTGTGTAATATATTGTAATAGAAATATAAAAACTTAAACCTAAAGGTTATAAACACAAGTAAAATAAAAATTAAGAATTTATTTACAAAAAATTTTTTACAATCTAAGAGATTTTAACTCTTAGGAGGCAAGTAGTGGAGCGTATTTCCTCTTCTAGTCATCTCTAATGGCAAAACAACTGGAGGTCTCTTTAACACTGGTTCAGACGACTCTTTTGTTGTTTTATCAGTTCTTGGTGATCTTGGTGGTAGAGGTGGAGGAGATTCTTGCTCTCTT
This sequence comes from Trachelipus rathkii, assembly GCA_015478945.1. NCBI lineage: Eukaryota > Metazoa > Arthropoda > Malacostraca > Isopoda > Trachelipodidae > Trachelipus > Trachelipus rathkii. The sequence goes on from JABUQX010073141.1 coordinate 1,845, forward strand.
TGCCTTGTTTGGCTTCTTGTAACCCTTGGTTCCACATCCCTCGGACCTCTGAATTGCTGGTGAGGTCTGTACGACGGATCTTCTTTTCTATCATCTCTTGGGCCTTCAGATGTTGATAAATCCATTATTTCTTCTGGAGGTGTTACCTCATCATCTTTGGGAAGTGCTTCAGAACTTGGCACATTTTCCCCTACAGTTCCATCTGCAAGTGGTGTTACCAAAGTATCCTCTTGTACTTCTGCAATGACAGGCTGTTCCTCGTGTTCAGAACTGTCTGAAATATATGAATCTTCTTGTCTGATTGGTGATAGAGACGGTCTATATCCTCTTACTTGAGTTCTTGTTTGTGGAGTAGAATTAATCAATCTACTTCCTTGAGGAGTATCAGGTATTCTTTGATTACAAGAAGTTTGTGTTTCTACTACAGGATTCTTTTGTTCTTGTGTTGAATCCTCTGATATAGGTATAACATTTTGTTCATCATAAAAATTAGGGGGAATCCAAGAAGAAGTGGTTGGAGATTCTTGATCATCTACCTGTCGATCTACTTCTTCAGGTTCCATACTTGTTCTTTCTGTTGTAATTTTCGGGGAATCCAATGTTTCTTGAATTGCATCTGGATTCCAAATTTCATCATTATCAAATGAAAAATGAGATTCTGTAATCTTTTCTACTGGAATTATCTTTACATTATCCCGGTGAACCGGAAATAATTTTGTTGAATTTAAACAAGAAAGCATAAGCTTATTTGGCTCCTTTATTTGATTTACAATAAAAGGTCCTTCAAATCTTTTGTTCAATTTAGAACTTTGTTCTGGTTTCTTTACAGCATTTACAAAAACATAATCGCCCACTTTCAATTCTCTTTGTGTGGCATGTTTGTGTTGCTGTTCCATAGCTTTAATGGTTTCCTTTTCTAGACTTTCTCTTGCTAAGTCTCTTATTGCTTCCATTCTTTCCACTACGACATCTACCTCATCTGATATGAATTTTCTATTTTCCGATTTATTTGTAAATGGAGAGACATAATCAGGCATCTCGTAGGGAAGTCTCTTTATATATCCATGCAGGACGAAATGTGGAGAAGATCCAATTGATCTATTATACGAAGTATTAATTGCTATTTGAGCGAAAGATAAGTATTTTGACCAATCTCTATGATTGTCCTTTACAAAATGACGGAGGAAATTTTCAATATCTGCAATTCAATCTTTCAACTACACCATTTTGACTTGGTTTGTAGGGCAGAATATTAACCTTTTTTATCCTCCAAGCCTTACATAACTCTTTGAAGGCAGTTGAAGTAAATTCTGGGGCATTATCTGAAGCTAAAATTTCTGGGCTCGAATGCCGACATATTACTCTTTCTTGTAAAGCTCGAGCAAATTCTTGGCTCGTTCTTGTCTTACAGGCGACTAATTCGCAGTATCTAGTCAAAACATCTCTGAAGACGAGAATGTGTTTGGCTCCTGAAATTGAACATGTGGGAAGTTTACCTATACTATCCACGTGTACTCTAGAAAACGGAGTATAAGGAAGAGGCCATCTGTTGATTTCAGCTTTTGGAGGTCTAGGACCTTTAACCTTAGCACAAGACACAAGCACTGAGAATCAGTACTTCCTTTACTAACTTACTTAAATGAGGAAAAACGTATCTCTCTCTAACTCGTTTTTCAGTCCTTTGCTGTCCTCCATGCCCACTTCCAAGTGAAGAATGGCACTGATCTATAACTGAGTAGATCATGCTATCTGGTACTTGTATTACATAAGGTTCCTTTCTAGTTGCATAGTACAGCACTTTCTTATGGAAAATGTGTGGATAAGTCTTGGGGTTTTCCTTAGCCCACTTAACTAATTCTTTTAATCTAGGGCAATTCTCTTGTTCCCTATTAAAAGTTTCTTTTGTTAAAATAAAATCTTTTCTTGGTAGCATCGGTTTCTTTTCTCCTCTAAAGAAAATAAACATTCGGTGCTTTTGCTGGGTGCCTACTCAAATAGTCAGGCGGTATGTTTGTTTTTCCCGTCTTATACTTTATAGTTGGCGAAAAACTGTTTACAAACAAGTTCCAACGGGCTAAGCGTCCCGTTTGTTGTTTGTTGCGAAATATAAAACAAAGAGGTTGATTGTCAGTTAATATAGTGATGGGGTAACCAAACACTGTATTCTTGAACTTCTGTAGTGAGAAGACAACAGCTAAACATTCCTTTTCTATAATATCATAGTTTAGTTCACTGCCTCTTAACACTCTTGAAACAAAAGATAACGGTTTCTCCTTGCCGTCATCTGACATTTGGTAAAGAACTCCCCCTATTCCATAGTCGCAGGCATCTGTACCTATAAAAAATGGCTTGGAATAGTCTGGGAAAGTTAACTGAGGTTGAACAACCAATTTCTCCTTTAAGAGCTCAAATGCCTTTTGGTGTTCTTCTTTCCATTCAAACTTAACACTCTTCTTTATTAAGTTATATAATGGTTTCGCAATTAGTGCAAAGTCACTAATTAAAAAACGAAAATACGAGAAAAATCCTAATAAGGATTGTGTTTCCTTAACACTTGTTGGAGGGACGAAACTCTTCATCGATTCTATCTTCGCTGGATCTGGTGAAATTCCGTCTCTTCCTATTTTAAATCCTAAGTACAAAACCGAAGTTTGGAGAAAATGACATTTAGTCAATTTAACTCTCAATTTATTTTCTCTAAATGCAGTAAAAACTTTCTTTAAGTTTTCAAAATGTTCTGCCTTATTTTTACCCATGATTAAGACATCATCTAAATACACTTGGGCAATAGGTCCTAATAAATGGTTCAACGCGACTTGCATTGTCCTAGCATAGGTACTTGGGGCATTGCGGTGCCCAAATAATAATCTGGTTGGGCAGAATAATCCTTTCCTTGTACGGAAAGCCATTAATTTCTGTGTTTCCTCCTCGACTTCGAGGGAATGATAGGCATCTATCAAGTCACAGCTAGTGAAAATCGTACTGCCTCCTAGGGACGAGAATAATTCCGTCTATTGAGGGCAGTGGTATACATTCTGGGACGCTGAGAGGTAGTTTCAGGTGCCTATGTCTATACATGACTCTTGGTTTATTTAGAATTCTTTTGGCCACTCACCAGTGAAGGAGGTGAACTTATGGTTGGCGATATTAGCAATGCTTTAATATATCCTTTTTAATAGCTCGGGGTCTGGTAAAATTATTCTATTTCTTCCAGGGTAGCGATTGATGACGAACTGTTTTCTAAAAATGAGTTCTTTTTGTTGAGCGTCTGAGTTAGTAGTTCTATTTCAGTACTTCTGTATTATGGACATACAGGAAGCTGCTATCATCATCTAGAGCAATAACGTCCTTGTATTCCATTAACAAAATCCAAAAGTTCTTCTAAATGCTCAGGTTTCTGTAAAATAGAAACATCTGCATCTTCTTTACTTAAATTATCTGTAATAATCTCTCTGTATGCATTCTTCAATTGTTTATCTGATAAATTTTCTGAGCAGGTTACTATACAAGTAGAACCTAACTGCTTATTCTCTATAGCAATAGCAGTTTTATTAAAATTTTCTTCTTCAATAAGTTCCAAAATCGGATGACATTTACCTATGTTTTTATTTCTTCTTAAATAAAAAGGCTTGTCACTTAAATTAATATAACTCAATATAACTTCATTGTTTCTAACTGGGCATACAGAGTTTGCAAAATATAATGGCCCTAAGGAAAAAGCAGGTGTTATTAAACACTTCTTTTCCAGTTTCAAATCTTCTTTACTCTCAGGTCTGACTTTCAAATAGCCATAAGATTGAGCAGGTGCCATTGTTTCTTCTATTAATAGCAATTGAACTTCTATTTCTTCGTCTGCTATTAAAGGTCCTTCCTTTACTGGAGGAAGTTGTGAATTTTCTTTGTTCTCTTGAAGAACAACAGAATTTTTATTTATTTCTACCTTTGTAGACTTCTCTAATGAACCTTTAGTAATAATACTCTTTGTAGGCTTCTTCAATGAGCCTTTAGTAATAATACTCTTTGTAGGCTTCTTCAATGAGCCTTTAGTAATAATACTCTTTGTAGGCTTTTCCAGAATGGAGCCTTTATTAATTAATCTCTGTGTAGGCTTCTTCAATGAACCTTTATTAATTATTCTCTTTGTAGGCTTTTCCAATGAGCCTTTAGTAATAATTCTCTGTGTAGGCTTTTCAAGAATGGAGCCTTTATTAATTAATCTCTGTGTAGGCTTTTCACTTGAGCCTCTATTAATTACTGGTTTACAATTATCACTGTAATTGTTTAATTTAAACTTATCATTCCTATTGGAATCTTTTCTATGATTATTAATCATTTTATCTTTCTTAGTTATCTTTTCATCTTGATTCATGAGAAAATAACTTCCTAATTTGGCAAAGATTTTAACTTTAATTTCGTTATCCTCTTCTTTAAGATTTAAATGCGATGAAGAAAGGTCTATGGTAATAGGTAGAGTAGCTAAAATACTTGTACCTAGTAGAATTCCATTCCAAGCTCCAGTACTTCCAGTCTTACACACTAAAAAGGTAACTGGGTAATACTGTTGGTGTAGCCTTAGAAGTAGATCAACTTCTCCTATAGGGTGGATCATCTGAGTTCCAATCCCTTGAACTATAATACTAGCTTCTTTAAGAGACAGTTTAAATCTTCCTTCTCTTTCTATTTCCTTTAATCTATCCAACGATATCAAACAGGTTGTGCTCCCTAAATCTAGTAGGCTATGAACTTCAACCTCGTTCTGACCTTTTGTTGGAGTCAAAAATATTGACAAGAAATAATGACAGCCCAATTTTGGGGGTCTAATTCCTACACCAAAGAAGCTAGAGGTTACTATAACACCTCTCTTCTTTAAGCTTGAAGCATTTTCTTTAATTACTGTTCTGTTTACCATTTCTTCATTTAAATCTTTGCCTGGAATCAAAAATTTTGTTCTCTTTCTGAGAGATCTGGTTGAAAAAACTGTTCGTTCTCTTCTTCTTCATCTTCAGCTCCAGATATTTCTTCATGTTCTGGATCCGCTTGATGATTTGTAATCAAATGAACTCTGGTTGTTTTCTTGGGACTCTTACCTTGATAGCTACGCTCATTCTTAGAGTAAGAGTTTGGCTTTCTAGCATTTGAATCATTTTTAATCTCGACTCTTCGAGCTTTGACCCCATTATCAAAATCAGTGGGGTTATTATATGGTATTACCATATTATTTTCATTCTCATTAGGGATCCATACAGGGGCATTCTTGCAATTAGACGTCGAACCCCGGGCATGGAACTTTCTACATACTCTGCAGTATGTGGTATTCCAACCACAGTTTCGAGAATGATGGCCTAAAGATTCACATTTTAGGCAATAGTCCATTGACTTTATTTCTTTACTGGAGAGTTTCTTAACTACTCCCTTATTGAGTCTTATATTTGGAGAAGGGCTTGTTCTTTTTCCCGAAACTTTAGAAGTATTCTTTTTATTACCCCATTCCATGGTTCTGTTCCTCATGGAAGGGTTGTATGTAGTTCTTTCTTTCTTAACTTCACTAATATTAGTGCTATTGTTATCTGTATAGAACACACTCTAGCTGTATTTCTTCTATCTTGTTCAGCTCTATGATTAGTCTGGAACAAGACTCCTTCTTCTATTTGACTAAGTTTCTCTAAAATTTCGACGAAACTTAAGTCTGGATTAAAGACTTTTAAGACTTTTTCTCTAAGTCTTCTATGATCTCTGAGCTCTTCCATACTCTCTAAAATCTTAGTCATTATTAAGATATTTATCTGTTGAGAAGTAAATCCAAAGGAAGTCTCAATATCTATAAGTTTTTTCTGATATTCCCAAAGGAGATTCTTCAAGTCCAACATGAATTCAGTAAGAGTTACATGTGGTCTCCTTTGAAATTTCATAAACTGTTTCAATAAACAGAAGATTGTCTCGGCTTTGTCTGGTTTGAGAAAAATCTTCAATTGAATTAAAAAGTCTTCTAGTGTCTTACACCTAGAAAAGCTATTATCTTTCAGAATATACTGGCGGGCCTCTGATGAGAAATCAGAAGAGATTGTAGTCTTAGCATAGTCTATTTTCTGTCTTTCAGTTATTAGGCCTAACGTGCGTATCTTCTCTTGCAACGTTGAAAGGTAATCCTCAAATTTAATGCCTACCCAAACTTGGGTCTTGGTATTTCTTCCATACAATTTTAATTCTTTAGCTAATTCTGGAAGTGGAGGGGCATACGCAGCGTTTGGATAATATCCTCCATAAGGGGGTCCATATGGGTATGGATTGTATCCAGGTTGCATTGTAGGAAGGGGTTGTTGCCAACCTGCTGGAGGTGGCTGCATACTTAAAGGATTATTTTGGGATGGCCCCCACGGATTCTGAGGTTGTCCTCCATATAAAGTATCACTTGCTTGGTTCTGTCCCCAAGTTCCACTAAACTCACTTCTATTGTTAAATATTTCTGTTTGGCCATTCCAGGAAGGATAAGTCTTCTTTTTATTTGAAGGGGGAGTGGCCCCCGATGCATTTAAATGTATATTAAAAGTATTGTCCAAAACATTCGTCTTTTGGAGCACCTTCGGTATTCTTGCTGTATTTTCTGTATTTCCTGGTTGATGCCAATCCCAAGCTGTTCTCTGATTTGGGTTTAACGACATTGTATCAATGTTAGAAGGAGGTAGATATACTGGAGGAAGTCCCATATCCTTTTGTGTGGGTTCCCTTATCTTGGGCTTTGCTCCTTTATTCTCTTCTGTTTTCTGTCCGTCAGTAGTCTTCACTTCTGTTACATCATGTTCTTCATCTTGATGAACATCTTCTGTATTGTCTTCTTTATTTGTATCATCCATGTCCTCATCCTTGTTCTCTGTTGAATCATTATTTTCTAAGTCTTTATTATTCCCTTCAGCTCCTCCTGAAGCTCCATTAGGGTCAACTGGTCCGGCTATAGCCCTTTGAACCAGGTTGCAGAGAATGAGAAACAATGTAGAAAATACGAAGACGGTAAAGACTATTGGTTCAAACATAGTCATGATTAAACTTTAAATTTCAAATCAAATAAAAGAACTAAGTTCTCAAACTGTTTCTAAAATAAAAAAAAACTAAAGTTTTCAAAAATATTTTTTCAAAGTTTTCAAAAAAAAAACACTAAGTTTTCAAACATATTTTTTCAAAAGTTCCAAAGAAAAACGCTTAGTTTTTAAAAAAATATTCAGAACTGTTTTCAAAATATTTTCCAAAAATTTTCTTATGTTCAAAGAAAATAATGTTAAGTTCTATTAAACAGTCATTTCGTAGTCATCGCTAAGCTTACGTAAATAAAAATTATTTATTTCGATTTTAATTATTAATTACTGTTTAAAGTTAATTTTTTTTTAATTTTAAAAATTAAATTTAAAAACTTTAGATTCTAAGTTCAGAAATAAAAAAATAATTTTCTTTTAAAATTATTTAAAATTTCAAAGGTTCAAAAAATAAAAATAATTTTCTTTCAAAATTATTTAAAGTTCAAAGTTCAAAAATAAAAATAATTTTCCTTTTAAAATTAATTTAAAAAATATTCAATGGGCTATTTATTTATAATATTATTTCTTTCAAAATTATTTAAAAAATATCAAAGGTTCTATTTTCAAAAAATAAAAATAATTTTCTTTCAAAATTATTTAAAAAATATCAAAGGTCTATTGATAATTATATTTAATTAATTCTCTGTAATTAATTAATTAAGAAACAACTATCCCCTTTTTCAAGTCGGGTGTGTTCTTAAAATGTTAAAGGTCAACTTATTTGTTCTTCTGGGTCAAAGGTTTTTTGTTCTACTGTTCTTCAAAGTTCTTCAAAGTTCTTCAAAATTCTTCTATCAAATATTTTCTAAGTTGGAATCAATCAATTTACATACCAACAAATTTCATTCTGTTATAATTTGTGGTTTTTATATCTTCTGTTGTAGTAGAATAATTTTTAAAATATTACAGGTCAGTAAAATAAATTTTCAAATTTTCTGTATCAAAATATAACAATTCTGTTATTTTTTAGGTCAAAGAAAACAATTTCTAATGTTTTTAGGTCAAAATAAAATAATTTTCTGTTTTTTGGTCAATTTGGGCAATTTGACCTTTCGTGACCTTCGGTGACCTTTGGTGACCTTTGGTGACCCCGTGACCTTTGGTGACCTTTGGTGACCTTTGGTGACCTTTGGTGACCTTTGGTGACCTTTGGTGACCTTTGGTGACCTTTGGTCAAAGTGACCTTGTCTGGGTGGCCTGGGTCTTGTCCAAAAGGTTTTACCTCACTTTGATAATTATTAATTAACTTTTCACTAAGTTACGGATTTCTGATAATTGAAAAAAAACTTATTTTTTAATTCACTCAAAAAAAAAAACACTTGGCTTCTTAAGCCTTCACAAAAAAAACGGGTTTAAAAAAAACCGGGTTAAAAATAACCGAAATCGCAATTTTACCACCTGAAAATATTCGCGGGGCTACGTCAAATATGATTAGTAAATAATAATTATGAAAAGGTAATTAATAAATTTATTATTAATAAAAGTAAAAACGATATATATATATATATATATATATATATATATAGTATATATATATATATATTATATACTAAAACGATGTGTGTGTGTGTGTTGTTTGTGTCAAGAGAATAGCGCGGAAAAGGGAAAAGGAATGGGGAAAGAACTGGAGGAGAAATGAGGGGTCAATTGGGCCAAAGATTTCAATCCCTCACTCTTGGAGGCGATATCCCTTTCCCCTGAATTTGATCTCCCACTCAATTTACAATCTCCCTTCCCTCCGGATACTCCAAATGCAGTGCCGTATTTTTTCCCTTCCCTCCAAATACTCCTTACTATTTTCTCCCTTTACTCTTTGATTCATATAATATTGAATGGATGTAACCAATTCACGCACACACTTTTGTTAACAACATCTTTCAAGACTTGTCGTATTGTACCCTGCTGCTGTTTTCACTCTTTAGTAATCTTCTACTAGCTATAATTACTTAACTAATGATAATTAAGAAAAATGGTTTTTACTAAAATGATTCTCTAACTCTATTCTATCATTTAGTAAAATAAAAAAAAATTAATTAACTAAGTCCTAATTAATTAATTTACAGCTGTTTAATTGCACATTTTCTATTGTATTCTCTAAAGAACTTCCCTCTGAGGAACCGTACATAAGAAAAATGCAATTATTAATTTTTTGTATTATTTTTCTAATAATTTTGCCTTTAAAAAAAAAACAAAAAAAACAATACAAAATAATGTCATTAATTAAAAAATTAATATATCTTTATATATTAAAATATTTCTAAAAAATCTTGTTTTATTATTTTTCACACTTTCCAGATTCTAAAGTAGCCCTTTTTCTATGGCTATAATGGGGAATTTTTTCCTGTCACCCATTTGTAAAATTTGTTTTGTAATTTTGGAAAACAATAACATATATGTTTTCATTTAAATTTTAACACCTTTTTGTGTTGAAATTTGTACAATAATGAAACATACGATATATTAAAACCCACAGGTAATAATATAATGCATGCCAAATGTACACAATTTCCTAATTTAATTTAAACTTTAGTGTAAAAATCTGTCTTTTGTGTGAAAATAATTTTCAGTACTTACAGTACCTTCATTGAATTTTCCAACCTTTAACAGCTTGGCAAAGGTTTTCGATTTGGAGTTTGGAGTCCTCTAAAAGTGACAAAGACAAAGGAGTCACCTCTCTCAAAATTGTTATAGCAATTGGCTCTTGTTGTCACAGAAAATCCTTAGGTTCGTGTAGGCGCAATCCCTCAACCGTTCCTTACGGTCTATTGTCTGTCGTCGTGAAGACAGTAGTGGCCACTACTACCAAAACCAATTTTGTAGTCGCACACCACTCTAAATGAGAAGATTACAGCCTCAACATCCTGATCAAGGAAGACAGTCTGGTCACTCGAGATATTTAGCACTAGTTGACCAATGGAAGGTAGTTGAATAAACGCACAATTCCAGAGAGGCTTTTATTACATCCTAGCCAAAAACATCCATAAAAAATATCCAAATCTAAAAAGCTAATCTGAAAAACTGATCTGAAAAACCTAAATAAAGAAAAATGGAAAATATGCTATCAGTTACATATAATTTTAAAAAATCATTAAGCTGTAATTAAAAATCAATTAGTTGTATTACAATATTTCATATGTCATATATATCCATATTATAACAAATAAAAACACATCAAATTTTTCCAATATTACAATTCATATTTTTATTAAAAATAATAAAAGTATTAATTATAATATTATTATTAATTACAATATATCAAAATATTAATTAACAAATATATTTCAAAGATAATTAATAAATATATTTCAATACAATATTTCATCAAACATCTTTATTTTTAAAACAATAAAATATTACAAAGATTATTATTATTATTATTATTATTATTATTATTATTATTATTATTATTATTTAAAGTATGAACAATTCTTTACCTTTGATCCAAGTAGGTGGAAAAAGTTTTAAAGTGAGAGATTCTTTTTCTATCTCACTAATCTCTAAAGCTGCCTTTATATTTAAAAATTTACAATTAAAAGGAAAAAAGAAAAATCAATATACACATTTGCATATTACAGGATATATATATTAT
>JABUQX010073141.1:17500-20000 GCA_015478945.1 Trachelipus rathkii
ATTAGCAGCCAAGGGTTGATTATAAAGGAATTTACATAACTTTTTATTTAATTTTTAGGTATCTTTGCTCAGACTTTTTCAGTGTTTTACAATTATTATTTATACATGATGTTGCAAAGGCAATTTATTCCTTCAAAATATATCTTTTTAGGAATCAATTTTCATTAACAGATTTAGAGAAAAAAGGTATTGAAGACATTTGTTTATTTATAATCAATATTTATGTAAAAGCGTGGTTCAACGCCCCCAAACCCACTTTGGCCCCCAACCAAGACCTACAATTATTAAAATCGTTTGTTAACTACAGGAAAATTGATAAAGAGGTTGCAGACAAGGCACTGTCTAAAATGATAAACCATCTATGGTATCTTAACTCGGAGCAAGTTGCATTTTCATTTTTCGATGATACTTTGGAAAAAAATGTCAAAAAAAGCATGGCTCTAAAATTAACGTCCGAAGAAGAAAATGATGATGATTGTGATGATGATAGGGATGTAAAAGCAACACTCAGTCTAAAACAAGTGGATTATTTATTGGACAAAGAAGTTGATTTTTTTGTTTCTCCTCGAACTCTAAATTTTTTTAAGAGATTTGAAATTGATACAGAATTTTTAACTACTGATCCTGATGTATGGTGTGAAAATCAACATTATTTAAGTTCAATTCCTGTTTGACGAAAGATATTAGGGGGTAAATTAATCCAAGACTTCAATTCTAATTTGGCAGACACAGTACAACTACAGTTTCTCTCTTTACAAAAGAATTGCATCTGAATGCTTAGGAAGGTTTCCATTTCTTCATAAAACCACCTTAATAAAATTGCCTTAAAAATTGTAAATAATAATCAATATTTATCATTTCTTCCTTTATAATGCTTCCTTTTTTATAACGCAACTTGGAATAATAAAATGCATTTGAACATTATTTGTTCTCATTTTTATACCTTCTTTGCTCTTCTTTTCTCCTAATTCCTTCATTTTCAATTTGGATTTTACTACATTTACTTTTGAGAACACTTTTAGCTAAACCGTTTTTTAATGCCGTCAGAAAAATAAAAAAAGGAGGGTAATCTGGAAAGCAGAATTTGTTGGAGTGTGCAATGTTTTTTGGCATTTGCATAAAAAGTCACTTTTGAGGAATCGGATCATGTCCGGTCTTAGAAAATGCTGGATATCTTCAAATCTATAAGTTTTAACAAAAAAGTAGTGCCAGTAAAACTTCAAGACAACAACATTTTTTATAAATTGAAATAAAATAATAATTAAGTTCTACTATGAATGGTTTACATTTTGAGACTTAAACCCAAGTGGGTCAGATAAAAATAATAACCACTGACTTTTTTCTTCATAAATGTGTTTTACAAATCAAAAGCCAGGTATTAGGAGGGGACACTTTTTGATTTGTTAAAATTTTTTATTTTTCAGCCCACCTTAATATATATATATGTATATATAGCATATATATATATATATATACTATATATACTACCTACTATATATATATATATATATATATATATATATATATATATATATATACCTATGAATATCACAAATTTTAGTTTTTCGCTTTTTTCTCGTTTTATTCTTTCTTTATTGACTTGCGCAAACATTTTTATCACAGATTAGCAGAAATATGCATTCAAATATTTAAAGTTCATTAGTAAAAATGCCAGCTTTAACATGCTACAATTCGGAATAAATTATAATAATAATATTAATAATAATAACAAGAATAGTAATAATATTAATAATAATAATAATAATAATAATAATAATAATAATAATAATAATAATAATAATAATAATAATAATAATAATAATAATAATAATAATAATAATAATAATAATAATAATAATAATAATAATAATATTTTCCGTCAAATAATAATAATAATAATAATAATAATAATAATAATAATAATAAGCAATAATAATAATAACAATAAATAATAGAAAATAAAGAGAGTTTGGTTGTTTCTTTAATATTGTTACTAAGCTGTTTATACACATACTTAATATACTATCGGCACATTTTCTGAAATAATGCCTCTATAATATTTTCTCTGACTTAAAGTTAACTATCCTATATTGCACCAACATCTTATACGTGTGAAAATGGAAGGTCGTCTAATACAATCATCTCGGCTATTTTGGTATCTACTCTTATAGTTTTTACATCGTTGGCATTCCATATTTTGTTTTTCTCGAAGCACATTTCGAGAGTTGCTTGCTTTGCTTTTACAAGAGGCGTTGGTGATGCCTTCCGCTTTCGATTTTCCTTTTTTAATCCTTCTTTTTCACACATTCGTTTGAACTCTTCAATATGTTTAATTTTTAGATGGTTTCTGAGACTTGATGTAACTCCCCCTTTTCGGGAATAATTCATGCTACAAAGTTTGCACTTAGCCTTTTCATCGGATATGACATCGAAATAATCCCAGACCAAACTAGATGTATTTGCCATTATTATAATTATTCTAGTTTGAATAGTGCGCAAC
>JABUQX010073141.1:27500-44346 GCA_015478945.1 Trachelipus rathkii
ATATATATATATATCAGAGCATTGTGAGCGCATGGCACCTCAGCTGAAGATGATCAGTTGTTTCAGATTCTAGTTGACATTTTTTTCATATTAAGGATGCTGTGTAGTTATGTTTCAGTTAGATACGTCAGAAAGGAAAGTGTTGATAAGGTTGTTGGGTTGTCTGCCATTTATCTATTTTTGTGTAATAATTGTGTGCATATATTTGTTTAGATAATTGTCGCTTGTACGTGGGAGATGATTCTCCTGCTGTTGATGCAATATAGGACTGGGGAAGAAGACTAGTATATTAGATGGTATCTTGTATGGTCTTGCAGGCTGCTGTGGCAGAGCTTTTTTTAAATTTAGTGTTTGTGCAAAATTGTGTTCCTGGCTTATGGAGATGATCGCGGATAGGAAAATATTTATTTCGTCATGTAGATGTGCAGCCTGTTATGATTCGGAGGGCTGAATTTTGAGATTTTTTTTGGATATTTTTTTACGTTAGAGGGAGTGGCAGCGAGTACCAGGCTTGAGATGAATAACTGAGTGTCTTATGAATTGTTTATATGTTGTGTTGAGACTGGTTGATATGTTGTTGAAATTGTCCTGTGGGATAGTGAGCAAAATATTTCGTTTTTTGTTTGAGAAGTTGGTTGTTTGATAAATGTGTATTTAAAAAGTGAAGTGAAGGATCTTCGGTGTTTTGTTTAGAGGTATTAGGACATTCTTAAGCTTTACTTGTAGGTGAAGGAAAGATTGTTGTTTATCAGTAGTAATAAGGGTAATTGAGGATTTTTTCCGGTGATTCTGTTATTTTATTAATGTTGAGCCAAGTTTGGAGCTCATGGGTGTAATCATTTCTGAGTCTGGTGGTTGTTGGTATGGAAGGACTTTGCGTCATGATGTAACGTTATGTCGCCAGCGTATGTTATGAGCTTTTTATGTTTGGTGTTTGAGGGATAGGCAGATCGGCTACAAATAAGGTGAAGAGGAGAGAGGATAAAATGATTCCCTGTGGGAACACCATTTCTAAGTTGTTTTTTTTTTTTTTTTTGATAGGTAGTTTTTGTTAGATACTTGAGCTGTGCATCCTGATAGGAAATTTGAGATCTAATTTTCGTAATTGTTGGTCATCTGAGTGTCAAGGATTTTAATGTATGAGGATGTGTCTGAGATTTCTGCTATATATGTATGTACGTGGAGCAATCGGTGAAGCGGTAGAGTCGTATGGCACAAGGCCCGGGTTCAATTCCTCGTCAGGATTCTGGGTAGAAATTAACTAGAGTAGTCTCTCCCTCTTAGAATATATATATATATATATATATATATATATATATATATATATATATAAGGAAATATATATATATATATACTCTTTTTACATATGCTGCTCTCTTTCTGCTCTATATATATATATATATATATAGTTAAAGGTTACTTTTCTTAGTTTGATATGTAGAGGATTTATTTAATCTCTCTCTCTCTCTCTCTCTCTCTCTCTATATATATATATATATATATATATATATATATATATATATATATATATATATATATATATATATATATATATATATATATATAAATATAAAAATAACACATCTCTATATATATATATATAGGTCAGCATCCCGAAAAGGCCAGGCGCCATAACTTAAAAACTATAACAGGTACACAAAAATATATCATTTTATTAATCAGGAGACATTTTTACCCCGGAAATTAAAAAAAATAAAAAAAATAACGCTTTTTAAAAAATTAAAATTGTTAAAAATTGTTGAAAAATTACAGTTTTTTGATAAATCAAAGATGCGGCTTACTCCCGAGTATGCACGGAAAGGTGCCAAATGTTGATTTTTTTTTTTTTTAAATACCCATGGGTAAACAAGAACGATGGATAGAGTCGGTGTTTCTCGGCCTACGGGGGACTTCGTCCTCCCCTCTGTCCCTCCGTCGGCTCGAACTAAAAGGATATAAAAAGAAAAAATAACTGTTGTGTAAAAGCTAAAAAAGCGGTATTTGGTAACTTTTGCTCTCGAGACTAATGCAGCTTTCAAGGTCAATCAGAGCGTGCACTGAAGATTTTTACTAATATTTAATGAGTTATTAATAAATATTAGAATAAAATAAATTTAAGTTTCTTCGATGAAATTACTTCCTGAAATCAAAAATGTTATTTATTTTCCTGTAGATGTTATAGTTTTCTAGTTACATGCCTGAACTTTTCGGGATGCTGGCCATATATATATATATATATATATATATATATATATATATATATATATATATATATATATATATATATATATATATATATATATATATATATATATATATATATATATATATATATATATATATATATATATATATATATATTATATATATATATATATATATATATATATATGTATATGTATATACTCTCTCTACAATATATGTATATATATATATATATATATATATATATATATATATATATTTTTATATATATATATATATACTGCTATTTCTTTCTCTTCTCTTTATATATATATATTAGTGAATTACGTAATTTGAAGATTAATTTGCCCATGTTATGCAATTTTCAGTTTGAGTTACGAATATTTAACTCAAAGCAACCTAGTTTATGTAGATGATTGCTGATTACAACACGAATAGAGAATATTTGTCCTTCTCTATAACGTGAATTTAGTTGATTAGCGGCGTTATTTTCCTGGAGGCTAAGGTAGTTAAATTTTTACACAAATATTACTATTTAGGTAAATTATGATGTTTATTTTTTTGAGAAAAGCTGATTGGGAAAATTATAGTTTCTCACAGCTTGAAACGAATATTTGTAAACCTGTTTCTCGCCTCCAAGATTTTTAGTTTTGATAGTTGCTCAACTAAAATAATATTCCAGACTAAGTTAATGATTGAATATTCTCTAAGAGCAGCTCAAGATTAAGTCGGATTATAATACACGAATGCAGTGCAAATGCAATTACAAGTGCAAGTGCAAGTCACTCACATTTAGTTTGACACAAATTAAAGATTAGGTTTACAATTTTAACTCTACACTTGACAATTGATTGTGCTAGCGACCCACACTAAGCTCTGTGAATATTTCCACCAATTTTAAGGTTGAATATTATTTCGATTTAAACTTTAAACGATGAATGAATTCTCCGAGAGAAAGCGTTTCTAAAAAATTATGTTTATGCGATGGCTGAAACAACAGTGATAATGAAACATTTGTCAACCTTACCAAGTGAAGCTACCTTTAGACTCCAGGAACATTTCGCCTATTTTTCTGCTAGATTCTTTAGCAACCTTTAAAATTTTAATATCCTCTGGGGTCTGGCCGTTTAAAGGCAGATGCCAGAATATACACAAATAGAAATGACTAAGAATATTATATATACCAATTATCTACTCAGATTCTTCCGAAGAATCGTAAAAGAGGAAATATTTCGCTCTTTGCCGCTTTCCTCACTGGTCGATTATTCATATTATCTCTATTGACAGATGCTAAAAGTCTTCCAATATACACCACAGGTTTACTGACAGAAGAATTTGCTTGAGGGCCTAGGGCATTGTTTGAAGTTGACGTTGTTGATCCACTGTGAGTCAGAGAATGTTCTAAAGGATATAGATACTTCACAGAGTATAAATTGATCTGTCCTCCTGGAGTTCAGATATGAACAGATCTGACTTTATTGTCATCTCTGAACAAGAGATCCGTGACTATCTCTATTTGCCAATAAGGACACTCCTTTACTTTATTGGACTCTTAATCAAGAAAACATCACCTTTTTGATTAAATTATCCCATCTCGTCTGATGGAGATCTCTACCAATATCTCTCAAACTCAGCATGTGTTCGTTGTACCATCGGTACGGAAGTCTTCAAATTTCTCTGATAAATATTTGAGAGATTTCATAAGTTCTCTCTGAGCCAAAGTAGAATCACAGAAATGATTATTATTTGATCCAGCTCCGGGTAGAGCCATGGCGGTTTTTGATAACGGTTTCAAAAAGTCGTTGGGAGTGAGTGGCAAAATTTTATTTGCACTTGACGTGTAGGTCAAAAGATGAGAATCTATTGCATCTGAAATATTAGAAAAAATTGTTACAAAATCAAAATAATTTAAAGAACGCACGATTGTCTTGAATAGACAATCTTTGACTCCTCTTATTAAACGATTTCACATGCTTACAGTCCACCAACTATATAAAGGGAAACGTTTGTACACAATTTGATTTCTCCTTAGAAACCCCATTTTTGGACACAAGGAAACTTTCTATAAAATCAATACCCAGACTAAAATAACAAGTGTTATCACTGTATACGCAATCTGGTACTCCAAACCGATTGAAAAATCTCTGGAATGACTGTATAAATGACTTATATGACATGTCATCAATGAGATCAAAATAAATCTCGCGAATATTCAAACAAGTGTAGATTATGATAAACATTTTCTGGGCAGGACTAGAGCCCTTTGCTTTCACCAACCAATGCTTCGTGCAGTCAATTCCCACGCGCTTAAGCGGTTTGAATAAATCTACTTGAGCCTTTGAAAAATTGGTGAAGCGCGGGCACCTATATGCAAAATTATTAAATTTCTTGCAAATTATACACTCTTGCAAGACATTTTATGGAAGTAGTCACAGATGTGATTCAGAATCCCTATGGGTAGCCTGGATGTCCAGATGCTTATATCTTAAATGAGCATCTCTGATGATCAATTTGGTTAGAAGATGGCATTTTGCCAATGAAATAGGATTCATCACATCATATTCATAATAATTACATCTAGAAAGACGTGCCTTGCTCCTGATGAGGTAATTTTCGTCTAAGAACAAGCCTAGATTATTGGCCAAATCTGGGACTTGGAAAGAAAATGAAGAGTCATAATTTACCTCTTCTAAAAGTTTAAGTTCTTTTACAAAAGATTCTCTTTGCAATGTCCTCATACAATAAAAACGAGCTTTCACATCATGATTATCTGACACACCTCCGATCATTGGAACAAATTTGAATAGCAATGCTACTATTCGATGAACGGTGTGAAGATTAGAATATCTTGATAGGTCTAGCACTAAAGGTTCTCTTTCTCCTTGGATAACAGCATATACAGGTGATGTTGTTTCTAGTTCAGTTGACGGCCGATAAACGTTATTCAACCCTAACCATTTTGGTTCATTTGTCTAAAAAGGACAAGTTCTTTTGAAATTATGTAAATAGTATTCCTCTTGCTAGAAGATCCGCAGGATTATCTTCAGTTTTAATGTACAGAAAGTATGGACTCTAAGTGTTTCTCTAAAAATTGAACTCATCGTAAGTCTTGTATGTGATTTTTTATGAATATTTGTTAGGTCTTCATTCCTTTATTATGACCACAATCAAGGGTTACCTGAGAAAATGAAAAAATATTCAGTTCTTTTAATTTAACTCTACATAGACTACTTAGTACTTGAGGTAGACCTTTTAGTGCCAGAAATACTGATAAAAGTTCCAGGCAGTGAAGAGTTTTCCCTATTCTGGTGTTACTTTGCCCTTTGCCAAATAGAATATTAGTACCTTCAGATTCAGACGAACAAACAGCAAATCCATAAACAACAGAACTTGCATCACAGAATATGTTGATGATTAAATTTAAGTCACTAGCCTCCAATGATGATCTTTTGAAAGAAACCTCTTTTATAGAATTAAGGTCTTTACTCCGTTTCTCTGGAGCGATTATGTCATCCCAACCTATCTCCACCTCCCAGGTTTTCTTCATAAGAAGACGACCTTTAATGGTAACAGAAGGGCATAAGGAAAGAAGATCAAAAAACCTTAGAGATTTCCAACAGAAGCTGTCTTTTTGAATTGATATTTCCAAGGGAAAAATTACTTGAGCTCAGACTGTCTAGACTGGTGTTGTATAAGTATTCCAACACCTTTTCCTCATCTCACTGATGAGAGAATATTTTGTCCTCCTATTTGAATAATTTCTTGAGTTCAGGACAATTAGTGTTCCGTGAACACAAGTTGGAACCTCCTTCGCTCATCCGTGATGTGGCCGTTTGATATACATCTTTCAGTTCCTCAACAAATGAAGAAGAATATATAAAGTTGTCGACATAATGTTTATTTTGAAGGAGAGAGCTACAGAGATTGGGTGGGTACTTCTTGACATGATGCAGAATCACAACACTCAATATGTAGGGACTGACAGCTAACCCAAATATTATGATGGAGTAGCAACAATGTTCCCAAAACAAAAAAACAAAAAAAAAAACAAAACCGATTTCGGCCCTCTTCTAGTTTTAGTCAGATTTAGAGGAAGGCATTAGATAACTCAGACAAAACAATGTACTTGTTTGGTCTGAAAGCGCTTAATAATTTAAAAAAGGAGGCGATTATTTCCACCCTTGGATATGAAGCCTGGTTTAAAGACAGACTATCTTCGATCTTCAAACTACAGTTAAATGCAGTCCTGATTTTGTCCGTGGTTTAAAACTCGTCTGTGAGGAATCCAGACGAATTTGTGAAAATCTATGGCTGCACCTCTACATACTCTATAATGCCTTCTTATTTATAATAATCTGAATATGTCCCCATACCCTTCTACTAACCTTTGAGCAATAAGTTTCTTCTTGACTCCTTGCATTGATTAGGCGAGACCTGCTCTAGAATGTTTTGAAACCACGGGTGTTCTACCTGATATTTTCCGTCACGAAACTGTATTCATTTGAGAAACTTTTTAATTAAAAACTCATCTATAGAACCTTGATCCCATTCTTCATTAATGCCTAGAGACTAATTTGTATAGGCTCTCCAGACTCAAGTTTAAGTCTGACTCAGTGTGAGTGTGTATAAGCGGGTCAAAATAAGACTGTGTAGGTTCTATTACTAAGTTGATTATGTACTCAGGGACGTTTGTGACAGATTTTCGAATATTTGATTGCGTGGGGACTATTTCATCATGTCAAAATCTTTTGACAGGTTTGCTTCACGGAGGATTTCTCCCAAAGATTACTCCTTCTTGAGTGGGTGTTAAAAATGATATAACAGGCCCAAATGGGACATACCCATGACACGTTTCAAGGGCACAGCCTTGAAGACATTTCATTGTTTTCATATGTTTTAATAGATGTAGAGCATCTATTTCTATTAGCTCCAGTATATTCGACGCTATGTTGACAGGTCTACTCTTGTAATGACTTTCCACAATATTATATCCATTTTATAATATATTATGAATAGCTCCTATGAGGCCTTCGACCTCAAAACTGACATCCAGTTGAGGGTCAATATTTACTGGTATGTTGTGGAAAGTTCCAATGAACTTCCCACAACATATTGCCATTTCTTATTTAATGGACCGTAAAGATCTTAATTGCTCTCCCATATATGTTTTCATATGACTTTGGTGAGCTGTCAAAGACGATATATTAACATATAACATTTTTCGTATTCTTTCATGAAAGTAAAAGGATTGTGATTCTAAATCTAACAGCACTCGTACAGGTACTTTTTTGTTCCCCTTTTTTTAATTTTGAGAAGAGAGAGTGTTGGGAGACACGGGTTTGGGAGACGCTACATCTGAATTTATGCTGATATCACTTTCAACAGAATTACTTTGATCATCCGAAGCGTATGTTTTAGGGCCACTATTTTGTGGGGAGGAGCTAGGCGACTCGTTTTTGTTATTACAGCTTGAATAACATAAAGCTGTAATATGTGTCTTTTTTCACATTTCCTACATGGATGACTAATTCCATATTTTTTCGCAGGATATTCATTCGCAAAATGCTTTTTAGTACTAGATCAACTGAAGAAATACCTAACTCCCAACAACGGTCTCAGTAGTAGGAAGGGCCAACTGGACACCGGTCGTTTTACCCCATCTTACCTTGCCATCCTTTTTGACCTCTTTTACCCCACCCTAAAATTTGGGCAAACCGTAGTTTTTGAGCCCAAATTTTTATATATATATGTGTGTGTGTATGTGTGTTCATATAATTCAGCATAGGAATGTGCGCCTGCAGGCGCACGCAGCAGAGGTTACGGAAATATTGCGTGGTACGGGCGCACACGGCAGGCAGAGACACGGAAGTACTGCGCCTGCAGGGCGCGCGCGGCGACCGGGGACGCGGCGGGACCGCCTGGCAGGTGCGGAGTTGGCTGCCTTTGCGGGTGGGGCTCATGCTGAGCCTGGTGGTTTAACATGAACTAGTATGAATTGGGTATTATCTATTCTAGTGAAATTAATAATTATTCCTCAATGTAAGTATTTATTATAAAAATATGATATACACTTAGTAAAAATAAAACACTTTAATACAAATCAGATAGCTTGTGTGCACCCTTAACAGCTAAAATGACTACGATGATTTTAAATGAGTTTGGGTCTAAAGATAATACACACACCTGCTCAAATACAAGTTTAAGAACAAGTTAATTTTCAAATAAGACGATAAAGGAAATAATTCTCGACCAATCATACGAGGAGGTCATATAGAGATAAGGATTACTAGGCAATCACAAGTAAGGAAAACATTTCCTTTTACCTGTAAGGATCTTACCGATCCAACATGTTTCAGTTGGAAATATATTTATAAAATAATAACAATGATTCTTGTCTACACTGGGGAATTACCTTTTTGACCTGGTATTAGGATTAAACTATTAGCCCGTCTACAAAAGGCTTATCCTAAATTTGGGCCTAAATTTAGGATAATGTTATTGCACACCATTTTACAGAAAAAGGTCAGTTTGAAGTATAACGACCTGGAATTGGAAGCTTAAATCGCTTGGGTTACAAAAGGATTATCTAATTTAGACCTAAAGTAGTTATTTCAACACATTTGTTTACAGAGGTCAGTTTCGTATCTGTGGGAGTGCGGGTAGTTGTGTTTTCGTGATGGATTGTCAATGTACATAGATAATAATAATAATAATAAAAACCAATTATTTAAAAACTTTGAAATATTTTTAGTTATCAATTTAAAAATATATAAATGTAAGTGAATAGTATTTTTAAATAAAAACTTAGAATGATTTAATAAAATACATGTTATGTTAGTAGAGAAGAACTTATTTTGTTATTTTATACTTATTACATGGCTAAAGATGATGTAAAAGCAGTAAGTGAATAAGAACAAGCAGTGGCATAAGCTTGGTGTAGAGGGGTGCTAGGGGCTGACCTTACTGATTTACTGATTTATTGCTTTAAGGTACGTAAAATATATGTTTTTAATAAAATTTCATAAAATTTTAGTAAAGATTATTTTAAAACTTGATAGTTATAAAATTTATAAACAAACAGAAAGTATTAAGTTAATAATAAATTTTTTGTTTCAAAGATAATGGTTGATTTATTATAGAAATTTTAAGAAACCTTTGAAATAATTTTAGTTATATTTGAATGAGTAATGAGTAATATAAATGTACGTGTTTTAATTAAAACATAAAATGTTTTAATAAATTATACGTTATATGTGTAAGTGAGTGTGCGTGGGTGTGTGTGTGTGTGTGTGTGTGTGTGTGTGTGTAAATCTGTGTGTGCGAGTGTAAGTAAATGTGTGTGTGTAAAGTAATCTGTGTGTGAAGAGTGTAGCGTTGTGTGGTGCAAGTAACAAAGGTAATCTGTGTGGTGTAAGTAAATCTGTGTTAAAGAGTGTGAAGTGTAAATGTAAGTGTCCTATGGATAAATGTAAGTGTCATGATGAATTTTATAAGTATCATAGTGAATGTGTGTATAAGTGTAAGTGTGTGTGTGTGTGTGTGTGTGTGTGTGACCGCATGTGTATAAGTGTAAATGTAAGTGTCTATGGGTAAATGTAAGTGTCATAGTGAATGTGTGTATAAGTGTCATAGTGAACGTGTGTGTGTCTAAAACAAAAGTGTATGTGTGTGTGTGTGTGTGTGTGTGTGTGCTGACTACAGTACCATAATATAATGGCTTTAATATCTATATTGCAATTGGGAAGTTAGTTTATTTAACCTAAGTGCAATTAAAGTGTATGTGTGCGTATGTGTGTGTGTGTGTGTGTGTGTGTGTGTGTGTGTGTGTGTGTGTGTGTGTGTGTGTGTGTGTGTGCTAAATAATAATAACACCAAAATAGGCGCAAGTAAATAACACCACGTATAAAAATAAAAATAAAAAATAAAATAAATTAAAAATAATAAAAAAATAATAATAAAAATAATATTAAAAATAATAATAAAAATAAATAAAAATAATAAAAATAAATAAAAAGTATAAAAAACAAAATAACATACATTTAACTACGTATAAAAATAAAAATAAAAATAAGATAATAAAAATAATAAAATAATAATAAAAATAAATAAAAAGTATTAAAACAAAATAAAATAAAAAAACATTATTTTAATAAATATATTGAGCTAAAGTAGTAAAACATATGAGTTAAAACAGTAAAGCAGAAAGAAAGTTAAAGCATGAAAGTAAAAGCAGAAAGTTAAAAACATTAAAACGGTAAAAACAAAGCATACTAATCCCCCCTTGGTGTTAGGTCACACCTCTATTGATTTACTGATTTACTGCTTTAAGGTATGTAATGTTAATAAATATATGAGTTAAAGCAGTAAAACATATGAGTTAAAGCAGTAAAACATGAGCTAAAGTAGTAAAACATATGAGTTAAAACAGTAAAGCAGAAAGTTAAAGCAGTAAAGCAGAAAGTTAAAGCAGTAAAGCAGAAAGTTAAAGCAGTAAAGCAGAAAGTTAAAGCAGTAAAAGCAGAAAGTTAAAGCAGTAAAACATGAGTTAAAGCGGTAAAAACCTTGAAGTTGAAAGCAGTAAAACCTTAGCAGTAAAACAAGGCATGCACTATTCCCCTAGGTGTTAGAGTAATAACACCTCTCTATTGTTACTGCTTTACTGCTTCTAAATCTCAAAAGTATATGTTTTAAAATTTCGTACAATTTATTAAAATAAAATATTTATATAGCCAACGGAAACTCTGTGTGTTTTTATTAACATTACAAATTAAAAATAAAAAAGTATTAAAACAAAAATAAAAATAGAAATAAAAAGTATTAAAACAAAATAAAAAATATAAAAGAAAACATAATGTTAATAAATATATGAGTTAAAGCAGTAAAGCAGAGAGTTAAAGAAACAGTAAGCAGAGAGTTAAAACAGTAAAAACTGAAGAGTTAAAAACTGGTAAAACAGGGAGTTAAAACAATGTAAAACATGAGTTAAAAACAGTAAAGCAAAAGAAGTTAAAGCAGTAAAAGCAGAAAGTTAAAACATTAAAACATGGTAAAGCAGTAAAGCAGAAAGTTAAAGCAGTAAAAACAGTAAAACAAACATACTAATCCCCCTAGGTGTTAGGTAGTAACACCTCGTGACTTTTACTGCTTTACTGCTTTAAGGTATGTAAGTATATGTTTTTAATAAAATTTCATTACTTATTTTAGTAGAAATGAATGACTCATAGTATATTGAAACGAAATTCTTTGAATGGAGTTTACATTGTTATCATATTTTTGGTGCAAATTTTAAAAGATCGGGCGCACGCGGCGGGCGACTACGCGGAAATATTGCGCCTGCGGGCACCGCACGTAGGCACAGTTGCGCGAATTTTGCGCCTGCAGACTCACGCGGCAGCAGTTTCTGGATGGAGTTGACCTGCGGACGCAACTCGGAAACACGTTTTTGCAATCACTGTCTCTCCAGCTGTGTGACTCTTTAGATATATATTCTGTCATGCTACTTAGAAGTGTTAGAAAAAATACTAACTCATGGTAGGAAGCTTTCTAGCAGCTTGTAATATACACCATTCGAATCCTCATACCTTATTACCTAGGGGTAGACACCCATGTTAGGGCATTCGGGGCTCAGGGAGGCTAGAAAAGGCATAAAAAGAGTGGCACTCAGTTGGCACTATGTGGCACTCACTTGGCACTATGTGGCACTCACTTGCACTCATTGGCACTCACTTGGCACTCATTGGCACTCATTGGCACTCACTTGGCACTCACCTGGCACTCACTGGCACTCATCTAATACTCATAGAATACTAATAGAACATCCCTAGGTACTTCTTACGGTGATTGGGAACCATCAAAGCCATCAAGATAGCGTGGGTCAAAATTGACCATATGGCAGGGTCAAGGCTGCAATATCATGGTCAAACAAGGTAAGACGTCAAAAATAGGGCTAAGCCCTTAAGGAAGATCAAAAATTACCGTGGGTTGACCCACGGTATATGGCAAGTAAAAGCCGAAATATCATGGTCAAACAAGTTAAAGAAAACATCAAAAAAATGGGGCTAAGCCCCTAAGGAAGGACAAAAAATTCCGTGGGTCAAAAGTGACCCATGGAATACCAAAGGAGGAGGTTGGAAGAAAATTTCCGTGGGCCAAAATTTATAAGCACCAAAAGGGTAGCCAAAAATTACCGTGGGCCAAATTGACCCATGGTATCTAACAAGGAGTGGTCAAACAAAGAAAATTTAAAGAACAACAATTTAAAACCAGGGCTAAGCGCCTAAAGGAAGATCAAAAATTACCATGGGGCAAAAATGGCCCATGGAATGTACCAAAGATTTGGTTGAGAAGTGGGCCCAAAATTATTGCATGGAAGACCCAAGCAGCCTAAAGTACCGTGGGCCAAAATTGACCCATGGAAGCCAAAGGGTTGTTCAAATATCATGGTCAGGCTCAAGTAGCGAAATCAAAAGGGCTAAACTAAAGGAAGATCAAAGTACAGTGAGCCGTGCCCACGGTTAGTAAGGGGGCGTAAAATAGGGGAGTATACATTACAACGGTTGCTGACTGCAACCGTTTGGCTACTGCTCTTCGAAAGGAGTGCTTTAAAAATTAGGGTTGCCAAAAATTAGGGTTGCCAAAAAATTAGGGTTCTCAAAAAATACCGTGGGCCAAAATTGACCCATGGAAGACGGAAGGCTTGGTCGAAAAAAGGTAAAGTCCCAAAAAGGTAAAAGGCCCAAAATTTCGAGTCGTAAGGTAAAAGACTAAGGTCAAAGGCCCAAAAGGTCCAGGTCAGGTAAAATTTGGGCTTAAAAAATCCGGTTTGCCCAAATTTTAGGGTGGGGTAAAAGGGTCAAAAAGGTCAAGGTAAGATGGGGTAAAAACGACCGGTGTCCAGTTGGCCCTTCCTACTACTGGTCTCTCCTTACATCAGGAGAATAATAATTCCCACAGGAAACCATCGGATGGTTATTTTCACAAAATTTACAATGTAAAATATATGCACAAGAAGATTTTTCCCCCACCCGCTTTGGTTCTACTTGCATCGTTTTTGCTATTAGGGTTAGAAGATTTTACACACACTTCTTTTGATGATAAGGCATAATAGGGTAGTTTAAAAGACTTTCTCCGTGATACATTTAATTATGACATTCAGAGCTTTTTTCTTTTTTAAATGTCGATTGAGAATCTTTCTCCCTTCTTCAAATATTTTAACGCTCTAGCATAATACCTGAGAAAATGAAAAACATTTATAGATGGGCACACATCCGACCGCCTGCGTTATAAACTTGAGTTCACGCAGGAACCCGAGGGGTAATTTGTCTACGATAACGTGGCTCACAAACTTTCAGCTAGCAGAGATTCTTCAAAAAAAAATCTAACACAAACTCCTTGAGCTCATGGAGATGCTCTCTGACCTCAGAAATGAACTTCTTATCTTTTAAAGATTCCGATTATCTAAAAGAGGGACAGAACCTATTTTGTGAAACAGCGAATCGATTATATAAGATTCGTAGAGATAAAGATTCTTTATAATGTCAAGTGTCACCTCCGTAGACTAAGTACTGCAATTTTGCAGGATCCGAAACATCTTGTCTTGTTTCATATATATATATATATATATATATATATATATACTATATATATATATACATATATATATATACCTGCTATATACACTCTCTTCTTTATATAACTATATATATATATATATATATATATATATATATAACTAATATATATATATAACATATATATATATATATTATGAAAGGAGAGCAAGAATGAGTGGAAAGCGTGTCTGTCACTCTCCCCTTTAAATTCTTGGCATTCGATGGCAGGAATCTTGATTTCTTGCTTTCAACTATTAATTTCTTGAGAAAGCTTTTGAATCCTCTCGAGAATCTATTGATGAAGACGCAGAAGGGGAATAAATCTCATAATTTGGCTTCATATGTAATAGCAACTTTTCCCTTCGCATATGGTATTATTTCCTTATCCACAAAATTTGAATCGTGTTTAATAAGAGGTGACCTGCTAGTAACTCCTTCAATTTGAGCATCAAATTTTTTTACATTTTTGAGTTTCTGCTTGATTTCAGCTAACCTTAAAAAAAATGATTTGATTATCATCATTGTTATCATCGGAATGAAGTTCCATAATGCTTTTGAAAAAAGTGATTTTTCTTCTAATCATTGCTCTTGATCTTTTAATAGAGGACAACTTTGTTTTAATTTCTGTAAGATTATTTTTCTCTTCTTCAGAGAGGGAGTCTACATTTCCTCCCTCCAAATCTCCTTGCAAACACTCCTATAGTTCGGAGAGCATCTGACTTGTAGAGGCTTTGTTGAAACGAAGCATCTTTATTAATGACTAAATGAATATCAAAATGAAAAACGCAAAATTTTAAATACTCAAAAATATGCAAAATTTTAAACAATACATAAAATTTTAAATGCACAAATAGTAATAAAGTATATGCAACCGCAAAATTAAATCCAAATATACCAGAAAAATGCAATTACGCAAACCAACAAATTAAGTTTAATTCGTTGTTCCTTTTTTTCAAAGAGAAACTCTGCTTTGAAACTATATATCTTCCCCTGCAGTGAAGAATAAAAATAAATATAACAAAATATTTGTCTTTTCTTTTAGACGACAATGCTCTGATAAATTATCTTTAAAGTCAAGTATGGTGGCAAAAAATATATATTTTTAAAGTATTTAATAACTACTAACTACAAAATAAATTTCTTAACCTTTAAGCTTTATAAAAGTTGATGGGAGTTTGATTATAGTGATTTTGATATAAAAAATAAACATGTTCTACAAACGTATAACAACTTTTATTCTCTTAAATTATTTAAGAGAGAATAAAATTTCACAACTCATGACTTTACTTTTCAATAATAGCGCAAAAAGATTTTTTCAGGTTTAAAATTTTCTCAGGAAAACTTTCTTACCACACATTTTTTCCAAGAAAACTAAAAACTAATAGTAGTATCAGAACACTTTGACCTCCCACAGCTTTTTCTCAAAAAGTATAAGAATAGGTCATGAAACTTGGGGCTATAACCTATGGGGATAAGCTCGAATCCGGTGTAATTTCAAGTCTGTAGGATGTATATAGAGGGGTCGCCCCCGAGCAGCCGCTACGCCCACGTTTATACCCTTTTGGCACCAAGCCCAGCGAAGCTTGAAGGTTAAGGCCTAACGGCTAAATCATCGACGAGTGTTCGATGCGCCTGAAGAGAGCGAAGTGAGAGCGCGCGCGCGTTGCATTTTACCTTACTTAATGTTATTATTATTATTATTATTACGTCGAAGATTCGATTTCGGAAAGGAAATCGAATCTAATCAAATTCTGAGGAATCGTTTTTTACGCCCTCTGACTTCGGGTTCCACCGTGGTTTCTTCTTCGCATCGGTTCTGAGTCCGATATATATCTGTAGAGGTTAGACGTATCGCTTTTAAACTTGGTATATGTTCTATTTAGGTGATAAACTGATCCTACGCGAGTTTTGGTGACCGTCAAAGACCTGCCCCCTAAAGAGTGTTGCCCCCTTAGCGTCAAGGTCAAAAATTCGGTCTGAAAACCATGTTAGGCTTAGCGTATCGGAGTGAAAATTTGGATGTGAGTTATATGATGACGCAATCGTCGGAGACGAGATTACATCCTTCTGCGTCTAAGAGGGGACGCTGCCCCCACAAAAAAAAGAATTAAAAATGATCGTATAAAGCGAATCTCAGAGAAAGGTTGAAGGAGTGGAGTCGGAGACGGAGACGAAGTTGGAGTCGGATTCGGAGAGCAGGTCGGAGTTGGATTCAGTTTCGGTCCTGGGACCCCCCGGAAGTGGGTCCAATTCAAAGAAAAAAAGAAGAAAGAAAGAAATGCATGGAATGCAAAACAGGAAGAGGAAGGAGAAAGAAAGGAAAAAGGAGGAGGAGGAGGAAGGAAGAAGAATGAAGAAGGAGAGAGTAGGAGTTGACAGCTGCACCGGTGCTGGAACGCCACTGCGGTGCAAGTTAATAAACATTTGTGTAATGATACAATATTGGTGTCTTTATATGGGTTATTGGATCTGTAGATTTCGAGAATAATGTTTCAGAACCATCAAGGAAAAATAAATAAATAAATAAATAAATAAAATTTCTTACACACTTTTTATGTTTATAACTTACACAAATTTACGTTTTTGTACTAAAGCAGTAAATCACTAAATCAAGCCCCATCCAGCCCCCATCCAACCTCCACCCTCCTGACCATCTGTGATCATTAGTTCTATTGATTAAGGTCACATTTTGAGTATCATTTGGATAAACACTAAATTATAAAATCAAGTTCTTTATACAAAGATCAGACAATATGCTGACGTAACAAAGTTTTCATTAATAAACTTACTTAGCATCATCTGAACTAAGAAAATAATGTACAACGACAAACTTAACTCATCTTAAACAGGAATAAACGGTCAACATTAACAAAGTTTCACTCCTAACAGCAGTAAAGTAACTAACATAGCATCCAAAAAACGTAACTTATTCACACTTGGTCAAAAGCATATCTCTAACATAACAATATTTATTTTTACACTGACATGGTAATATTTAACTAAAATTTACTATAACCTTATGTAACTAT
>JABUQX010073142.1:0-40233 GCA_015478945.1 Trachelipus rathkii
TGCAGTGGATGGAGGACAAAATGAGAGGGCTAGGTAATTTCAGACTGGATCTCTTCAATGATTGAATAAGTGACCGGAGAGTCATCTGTAAGAATCTAATTTCCCCCGTCACGTGGGTTGAGAGCTGTGAAGGGATTGAAAGTTCCTACACGTCGTTGGGTAATTTAGTTAGTTCTTTTAAATATTTCCTCTGGAGCCTTTGTTCTCAATACTTTTTTGTTTAACAAAATTCTTTTCAAGGGGAATCATGTACTTTACACTAAGCCCTGGGAAGCTTTCGTTCCTCGAATTTGTCTTAGGGTCTTTTAGTTTCTTTCCCCCACCCCCCTACATTTTGGTTTGAAAGATTTTGCTTTGCATATTTCGTTTACTGGATATTTCGTTCTTCATACTTGCTTTCCTCCATCATATTATGGCAATGTTAGAGAAGTTGAAACAGATAACCTCTGAACTATGCTATGAAAGGGGAGACAGATGTTATTCACATATGAAGAGATTCCCCATGGATGAGCTGGGTTTCGACACTGCGGTTGCAACCTGGCCTTTCGTAATTTACAGGTTGGTAGAGCGAAAGAGAGTATAAAACTTAGAGGCACCAACGAAAGGGGATCAGAACCGGTGAGGGTTGCCATAATCCAAAGAGAGGTTATTGATCGGCCCTGCTTTTTATACTAACAATCGTGTACTCCACCTCCAACGCGTCTTCGCGACTCCGTCGGCCCACCCATATACTCTCGGTTACCTTTTAAATGACCCCGAGATTCCCGGGCAGAGTGGTCTCGTTCGATGCCAAGGCTGTCCATCGCCAATGGTGATCGGACGTTGTGGTTGGTTAGATGTGAAAAATAAGTCCCCATTCAACACCCAGAAAGTAACCAGAAGGGAGAACAGCATAGGAAATGCCAGTGGAAGTTCAGCAAGAAAGCGTTGTAGACGATTTAAGAAGGATGACAAATATTTAGTGATAAAAAAGCACGAAGTTGCACAAAATCCACACACATTTCAAGGCGTTTCTAAGGACTAAACGCCCAGACCCCACCCCAAGATAGGAGGACCAGTATATGAAATTGGTGGGTGTGGGTAAATGGGTGACTAGGAGTGTGTTTGAAGATGAAAAACCAAGTGCTTCAACTTTGGCCTGAAAGTAGAAGTTGAACTAATCACAGTTAAACATATAACCTTGGTGGAAGTTGGGCCTAACTTACTTGAGGGTGAATGAGAGTGATAGTTGAGGGAGTACGGCTGAAGAAACTAAGGAAGATATGGTACAAAAGTTAAAAATCAAGATTTAACAAGAAGTTAATTTTGAAATTAGAGAGAAAAGCATGAGATGGCGGAAAAACAGTTTCTAGAGGAAATCAAATATGAGAAATGTGTAAGGAAAAGTGAGGTAGGTAGAGATGAAAGTGTAACATTTAGAGAGGTTAAAAGATTATAATATACCTTAAACTGGTAGAAAAAACGGTACAACAGATGTTCTTCGGTGTTTTAAGGGAGTGTGGCATGAAGATGAGAAGGTAATAGAGGTAGTACAATACAAACAGGATGTACTAGGGAAGTAGTGTCAGATGAAACTTTGGAAAGGTGTTGATGCATTACGAAAGAAAAGGAATTTACTTGTTCGTTGATAAAAAAAAAAGAGAATGGATTGGACTGCAGTACTGTGGAATATTCATAGAAAAGGGAATGTGGTTGGTGGTAGGGAAACAAAAAGATAAACACTTGTGGGAAGATGGTTGAAACATCTAGATGGAGAAATCAGAAGGACTTGGATATGGAGGGAAGATAGAGGATGTGTGTGAATTTGAAGTTAAGGACCACATAAATAAAAAAGGAATAATGAAACTAAAATGTGGTACTTCTAGGGGACACTGTGTAAAGGTGTGAGGCAACAGTTAGATTTTAAGGAAAAATATCACAACAATTAGAAATATGGATAACACAAACTAGTTTAGCTAGAATTGAGACTTCTACAATACGTAAGATTTTCCGGATATGGGAGGACCAGTGGTCTCGATGTGTTGGAGGACTGAATGCTTGGGAGGGGAAGTTTAAGAAAAGGGGTGTGAATGGAGAATTATCTATTTTAATACATAAAGTTTGTTGTTGTTGAGAGAGATTACTTTTAAATTGTTATTAAGTCAACAACTTAAGATTTTTTCAGTATAAAAATGAGAATGTAGGTAATTAAATATTGAAGTGATAGAGATTCATCAGGATTATAAAGGGATAAGATGAGTTTTGGTATGTGAGTTGGGGTAGTGTGTTCATTTTAAGAATGTGACTAAAATTAAATGGTATAAGGAAAAAATTAGTTTGAGTTACTGTGGTGGTGATTTAGGGAAATGCTGAATTGAAATACAAAAGGAAGATGTTGGTGTAAATATAACATACTTATTTTATTCTGATGGTGCAAACCATTATTTTAAAGGTTTTGTTGCCAAATAAATTTCGAGGATATTAAAAGCGGAGTAATTATCATTTGGTTGTTTGAGGTTAAAAGATGAATTTTGGACTTGAGGAATGACAGCAAATAGTTAAAAAAGGTTGATAGAAAACGACTTTAAAAGAAATTAATTTGTATGCAATAAATAATGAATTTTATTAGAATAGAAAAATCTGAAGAAAAAGGGAGACCTTTAAAGGTAAGGGTATGGAATTAAGAAGTTTTAAAAAAAAACAACGGCGGAAATGGTGTCAGGATTTTATTAATTTAAAAAGGACAGTTTTGAGAGGGTTGTAATACTTATAAGAGAAAGGATGTTGGGCCATTCAATGCTGTTTTTTTTTTCCGTAAAAATGTAGAGTAATTGTTGGTAAGTGGGATGGTGACTTTTAATAGTTCTGAAGTTCCGGAGGCGAGTTGGCTTAATTTTCCTCGAAGTTGAGGAATCACGGTTAGGTGACGGATGGACTGATTACTTTTCAGTCAGGAAGGTTGGCATCTGACTTCTGTCATTCGGATACCCGGAGAAACGGTTGAATATAATAGTCGAGATCTCAAGAATTCTCTATCCTCCACGTCTTATCTAATCGCATCTATGCCAGTCTTTCTGACACTGGCTCCCACGCTTCAAACAGACATAGATCAGTGAGTATGAGACCTAATGTGAGGAGGATTGAAAGAGAGAAAGAAGATACGACCAAGAAGAAAAGGAGAAAGAAGAGAAAAGAACGAAAGAAAGAAGAGAGAGAGAGAAAGAGAGAGAGAGAGAGAGAGAAGAGAGAGAGAGATGAGAGAGAGAGACGAGATGAGAGAGCAGAGAGAGAGAGCAGAGAGAGAGGGGACTGAGACGATGAGAGAGAAATATTCAGTTAACTAACTCTCTGAGATAGAATATGAATAAAAGCGTGTGAATATATATATATATATATATTATATATATATTATATATATATATATCATATATAATATATATATATATATATATATATATATATATAATTATATATATAATCCGTAAGCGTGCTGTGTGTCAAAATCAATTCTATGGGCGATATATGCGCGAGCGATCATGAGTTGTTATATTATGATTAAGTATTATAATTCAGTCTAAGCATGTGACTTCCTCACTCGGGAGAGGGAGAAATTTCAAGTGTGCGTACTTAAATAAATAGTTAAAGTTTTAAATCATGAGGATTACCAGTTTTTTCCTTTTTAATATTTTCAAATAAGTTATAATATAAGTTTAGCCATGAGGGCCGCCTGTTATGGCTGGAGGAAAGGGTTGCAGGGTAGGCTATGAAGCGCCCTCTTCTTCCTCCCTCTTTACCGATTTTTGAGTCTCACGAGAAATTTTCGAATATTTTTCTTTAAGATCACACGGTTAAACGATATATATAGTACCTGTGATTTTATACAATATATAGTATATTAATATATACGGTTATATATATATATTTAGTTTTAATAATTATTTTATTTATCCCTGGTACTTATAATATATATAATGATGAACTATATATAGTAGTATATATAATATATATACTTTTAATATACTATACGATCCTTATTTGGTGATTATATTATGTTATTATATATTGTGTGTGTGTGTGTGTTGTGTGTGTGTGTGCGAAAAAGGCCTATTTTTTTGTGGTGATATCATGAGACTGAGAGCTTTGTGGGCAGGAAAATCTTGATATGGGCCACAGTGCGCCATGCCTACGCTGGCACACCTAAGATTGTAGACGTCGACTCATGAATATACCGTGCCATCCATCTCGCAGTTTTCGTGTTGTTTGCCCCAATCAGTAGAAACTCGATAAAGATCGTATTAAATACACGCATAATTACATAAGTTTAATTGTATGTATTTTTGTTATTATACGAGGACATAAGTCTTAGATGCATATAGCTTCTTATTTTTTTTGCTGCTTCTATTCATATTTAATATTAATTAATACGATGAGATGTTGAGAACTGTTAATGCGGCAAAAAAAATTTTGCAAATAAGTCCTGGGAAGGAAGAAAGTTTAACTGCTTTGTTGTGCTTGTGAAGAATTCCGAACTCTTGGGAGTAGTGGAGTTGGTTTAAAAAGTTATTATTATTTATTATAATAGACAAGTAAGTAATACTGAAAAATAGGATAAGCTAATAATTAAAAGGCCTAGGGGGATTGATGAGGAAGTTATTCACTTGTGAGTGAACAAACTACGAACCCATTTTAGTGCTCCGGCTTCTAGTAATGTTGCATGGGCAAAATTTCACCTATTATATAATTTGATATAGCATTTGTAGTTTGTTTTATAATGTGTAAAATTTAGTTTATGTGTTTGGCTACTTGCGGATTTATTAGCGCACCATTGCAAGAGCTGAAGAGGTGGCGCGGATAATTTGAAAGAACTTACATATTGGAATGCAATATTAAAGATTAAAGTTTGACGTTATTTAACAAAAGACCGTACATTAAACTACCAACTACGTCACTCATTTTAGCAACTGTATAGCAAAAGACCGCGAAAAAAACTAAATTCTTTCCTTTATTGAATAGCGTAGATCTGCACCAAATAGGTTATTCTTGGCTAGCAAGATTCTAAATAAGTGTGAAGTAAGTATTGCGTTTTAGATAGATGATGTAACTATTAGGAGTCGTTTCTATCTCAAAAAGCTAGCTTATTATTGGCTTTCATGGGTTATCGTAGAAATATAACCCCATGTTTCTGCAAAATGTCTATGAAGGAATGTGGCGAGTTCACGGTGTCACTCTTTAAAGGTGCATTGCATTATAATTCGAGAAATAGGCATAAATAGATTCCTTGGGTGCTCTCGCAAGTAGCAGCAAGGAATTTAAAATACGTATTTAAGTATAGAAATTATTAGGTGCGGTTAGTAAGTAACTGAGCGTACGCAGCCATGGTTTGCGTAATGAAAGCCCCTGGGTACTTTCATTCTAAAATAGATTAAGGCATAAAAATTGAGCTAACCTTATCCAGACTTTCAATACTTTAATTTTACTAAGTGGTCTTGCCTGATGTTCGGCTATTAGATGGGTAGCCACTTGCAAGATATCGTACAAATTTTTCAGATATCGTATCTATTGGAGCAGGATTATCCTGTGGAGTATTGTTGCTTTTTGTGGAAAATTTGAAAGATAAGCATATTACTTGAAATGCATGTGAATAATAATAGATTAGTGAAATCAAAGCAACATTGAGAATTTATTTTGTTGAAAGTTTCTGATAACGTAATCAAATTAATTGAGAATAGAAGTACCCAGTCAGGATTTTGTATGAATACAAAAGTTCTCTCCACCTCTTTTAGCGTATGTGTACGGTGGCGAGCTATATATAACCGGAAAGCAGAACCAGCTATTCGATTGTGTTGTTACGTCTTCGTGACATTTGATAAGGGTGTTCAAGTAGATACGTGGAAGAAATTATCCAAGCCTCTTAATTACCTCATACATTAAGAAAACTTCTAAAGCGCCTAGTGTATATCATATTGAGTTATAGCCAGATTCTTATATTGGTCTCACTACACTGCCAGATATTTACACATTTATGTGAGGGTTAAGACGTTGTGGCTGGGACATTGGGTTTGAATGGAGCTCTTGGCATTTTTCACCAGCACATGGCTGGGCAAAGAAAATGCGAGTCAAATATTTTCAGATAACGAGTTCAGTAAACTGAAACCCAAACATTGTTTTCATTGTGGTTTTATATTTCTCTCACTGCGTTTCAGAGTTTTAAGTTTATTTTAATTGACCTAAATACTGTTCACAAAGTAATTCTCGACAACACGTATTGTTGAATAGTTAAATAATTTATAAAATTTGTGTCCGTAAGAATGGTATATCTCCGCTAGAAATTTGGATTACGCTAAGGGTTATCCACTATTGGTTCATGCGCATAACACTGAACTTTCCGAGTCGTGCCAAGGTACAGTAATCAACTAGGAGGTGAGGTTTAAGAGAATATTATTTTTTTATTCCAATAATGAATATTATTATCTCTCATTTAATATTGAACCATATGCATTCATCTGGTTCCAGATGTTAATAGGCAAATAGCACACCGTTAGTAGCTTTGCAAGTTATTTCTTCTAGCTGCCTTCCTGTACTCGTACATAGCAGAGAGAGTCTCAAGCATTACTCATTCCCCGTTTAAATAATACTATGACGGAAAAGTTTATTAGTTCTATATTCGGTGAAGAGCGCGTTATAGGAAAGGTATTCTATCAAAACTAACCAGTAAATTAAGACAGCCCATAAGAAAACCTTGTTTTTGCGATCATAGAAAATACTCTAATATACTATTTTGGTAAAAAAGCAAGGAAAGGATAAAAACAATAGCCAGTCTCTTAATTAAAAGGTGAATTTTTCATTTAATATATAGCAATTTTTTTTTTAAGATTTGGTGTCGAGTTACGGCAAGTATACTTGAGTATCCAAAATTAGGAGAAGATAATTTCATGTTCCTAAGGGACATGTCAAAAAGTTCTGCTGAGGATTGCTTTCAGAGTTGCACTATTCCGTCATTCTAATTCTAGTACGTTACGGAAAGTTTCATTTCGGACCGATCACAAAATATTATAAATCATCGACTTATTCCTTCGATCTGTTGCACCCGGTTCAGAACAAGAAAACTTAACGAAATCCGTGAATATTTAGAAAAAAAAAAAAGAGGATTGGAATTCAATTATCACTGGGGAAATAATAATTTTGACAACAAATCTAGAGTATGGCGAAGCAGAGATCTTTGTTTAATTTCTGATAGCTCATTGAATCAGGATAGAAGAAAGACAAATAGATCCGCACGAATCAATAGAAAGTATAACAGCCAGCTATTCGCTATACCTTATATTCATTGGGTCTACATATGTGTTCAGCCATTCAAAGTTTCACGGCAATCAACCGTAGGGTAGCGTAAATCTCGAACAACTGCTCCCATTTCATACTTCCACTTGTGCAAATTGGAAAGTGTTCGTGATGTGGAGGTTGACTTAATTTCAATTTCATTTAAGTCATTATCTTTATTTACAGGTATATCCAAGGACATGTTAACTACGGCATTCCGCGGGGGGTAAAGTTTTCACGTAAAAAAATCAAACTGGAAAGAAGATATTATAACTGGTTATTTTAAGAAAGAAAAAAGAAATATAAATTCTTATATTCATGCTAAAAAGGAAACAACTCTTTAATTAATATAAGGACTTCCTTGAGGTTAGTTATACTCCATTTGGGGA
Organism: Trachelipus rathkii; assembly: GCA_015478945.1. NCBI lineage: Eukaryota > Metazoa > Arthropoda > Malacostraca > Isopoda > Trachelipodidae > Trachelipus > Trachelipus rathkii. The sequence continues at coordinate 7,686 of JABUQX010073142.1, forward strand.
AATTATATAACAAAACGTTTTCGTAAAAGTTATAGAAATATATCTTCTTAAATATGTGCCGTTAGGTGTGTTCGAGCTTTGAGTCATTTGATTTTTTATTGATTTCAATTCCTTTGAGAGTGACATTCATTTCACTATACTATATAGACTGTGTATAATACAGTCGATTCATTTTTTGCAACATATCATTCCCTTATTATTCTCCCTCATTTTATTACCTGATAAACCTCTATTACCTTACTATTTTTATAATTTTATATATATATAGGTATTGAGGAATAAACATTGTGTATATCATATATATAGTATTTATAATGTGAGAGTTCTCTGGATATTGAATAATATCTAATAAAGGGATTTACTTTTAATATCTATTATATATATATATATATATATATAACTAAAAATATTCATTTGTTCTTAACATAGCAAATAAAGATTGATAAGTAATGTACTTGATTCTTATTATGTACTTTTCTTGTATCCGTTAACCAGAGGTCTACTCCAAAAAGATTTTGCAGCTGACGCCACAGCAAAATGCCTTTTTCCTTATATATTAGTATTTTATCTATTAAGATAAGAGTAGTTTAATAGTAATTGTTCACTCGGATTACTGCTATAGGTCTGTAATATCATTTATATCGGAGTTCCAATAAATAATAAGTCCCATATAGCTTTATTGAGTAATAGGGTATAATAATATATATTATCTAATGGGATTTAGTATATATTGGTTAAACTATTACGTAATTAACTTTATACTATGAGTTAACTACTCATATTGTGCATACAAACAATTTTTAAACCAGAACATATTGCTCACAGTTTCATTTTAAAGCCCACACTATATAAATTTTCTAAACTCGCCTAAGTCCTACATAATACTTTTATTTTATCTGTTTATATAGATATATATATATTTATACTAGGGTAAGCCTTAATTATATCATAAGTGTATATATAATAATATAATATCCTACTTATCTTTGGTGACATAAGTATTACTATTATTTAGCTATTATATATACTTCATAATACTGTATGTTGCGCTTTTATTTTGAGAATGGTTATATAGTTATATATATAGTGTGAATATTTCATAACTCGCTAATATCTATCCGTATTTAGAGTGTGTTTAAAACTTTGGGTTTAGAGAGCGAACATTAAGTCGAGGCAAGGTAATAGAATTATCTCTGCCTTCTCTCGGGATTTAATGACACCATACACCCGCCGGGATTAATGGTTGCAGACAATCTGAGGAACAATACTTCGTTTAAATGCTCGTTTGCCAAATTGCTTATGGTTGGACTTGAAGCCACCATCTTTCAACCCTTTCTCAAAATAACGTGTTGGAGTTTGCGAATTGTTACCCTTTCGAGTTTTAAGAGAACATGAGTGCGAGTTTCCTTCAAGGCAGAACATCACCAGGTGTCCAGCTGTCCTATCCCTCGTTCTTTAATATATATATGGTTGTTAAATATTGCATTAACAAAGCACATATTTATTTAGGATGTATAAACCATAAAGAGCAAAAGTAGAAAGGTATAAGAAACCTAAATACCTGCCTTGTCTCCTGCGAGTGGAATGTACCACGGCGCCATAGGCTCAGTCTGCCTAAGCATCTGAGTGCGAACAATCATTATGTCCTTCATTTACGACAAAACCTATTAGTTGGTAGGTTGCATATTCCTCCTGGACGCAAAGGCACCTAGAGTAGGAGAGAAGTGTCTTTTACCTTCCCAGCTTATGTTCATTTTATTTAATAGGTTATAAATTGAAGTGAAAATGAGGTAGGTACCCCGTCTAGCGATCTATACTTGTGATAAGTTTTGAAATCCTATTGTACTGATGTCCGTGTTGGTATATTTATATATAGTATATATTATTTATTGGCTATATATATTAACTTATCAAGAGTTAGTCTGGTAGTATCCCCTTCAATTTATGAGTTTTGAAAAAAACCTGGTGTAATTTACTGTTATTATTAAAGTGTTATGGTTCGTGGTTGTTATTAGGTTTTGTGTTTCGGAAGTTCATTCTGTTATTATTTAGTTAGCTCGTTAAGAGAAGGTGGAATTATGTTTTATGGAATTGGCCCTTTTATATAATGAATTATATTAAAAAAGATATGTTTTTAATATTAATTAATTAATAATTGATAGTGTAATTTGAGGGGGTTTTTATAGATTTTAGCTAATTTATTGTAATTAAAATAATTGGTAAGATCAATTTAAATAATATTATTCATAATTTAATATTAAATTAGAGATTTGTATTTAAATTGGTCTTATTTGGTTATATTTTATCCTGTTTAGGGGCTTTTTTTAATTTCGAGGATAGTATTTAATTTATTTATAGATTGGTGTAGTATTTTGTACTTTTTTGTTAAAGGTATATTGAATTAGTTTGTATAAGTGTAAGGGTTATTATGTTACCACTGAAACCACTATTCTGATATTATAATAATTTTTATCTATTTGATTTGTTATTATAAATAATAATTAGTGCGTTGAGCTACTATTTTGATTATGGTTTTAACTTGAATGATATTCTAGTGAATTTTGGTATTAGATAATGGAAAGTGTTCTTTATTGTATTAATGATTTTAATAATTGTATTTATGAAATGGATATGAAGATTTTTTGGATAGTATTTAGGTTTTATAATAATGTAGTTTTCAATTTTGGTATGCTTTATCTTTTTTTGAGGGCTGGGATTCCATTTGTTTTTGATTTTCGTTTTTACATGAAATAAAATGCATTTATTTTTCTTTTTTATATTTTTGTTAGGCAAATCTAGGTACTATATAATATAAATTATAATAATATAGAGAGTGTCCTTCATTTCCGCTTTGTGTTTTTTCTTTTTTGACTTTATTATTTTTCTTTATATGATTTATGTTTTGTTTATTTTGTTTTATTGTGTTGGTTTTAGATGTGTTGGCGTGATTATTTAATGTGAGTTGCCTTTTGAAATGTTCACTGTGTTTATGAAAACAAGAAGACGATAATGGATAATAACTATAATAATTTAAATATTATTAATAATATATAAATTTAATAGAGTAAATAATAATAATAGATTAATAACTAAAATGGAATTAATTTTAGATGATGAATAGCATCAAGTATTATATTAATAATAAATATTTTATTTTATATTTTAATATTTTTTTTAATTTAATAAAATTGAATAAAATCTCTAATAATTATATTTAATACATTTTTATTTTCTCTTATTGATATAAAAATAATAAAAGTTCGATATTTGGATAAATTTGTGAAATATAATATGTTAATAATAAATAATAATAATAATTATTAATAATAAATGAATAAAATCATTTAATATAGAAACAAATATATGAGAGTATTTAAGAATAAAATGTTACAGTTTAAAGTAAAGAAAATAGAACACAAAAAGGAAGTTTTCCTTCTTTATGCAGTTGTTTTCTAATACAAAACTAAAAAAGATATATAAAAAAAGAAAATTGGAATTATAGAAAAAAAGCTGTGCATATCGGACTTTGGATATATGACCTGATACCTTGAATATACAATATATTGACCTTTCAAGATATTTTGCCCCGATCTTTGTCGCCTGATCCACCGAACTGCTTTACCAAACCTAATTTGGTTATAAACATATGCAAAATATTTGACCGTATTCTATTAAATTTTAATTATATTGGTTATATTTTTTATATAGGCTAAAACCAAAATATATTAAATAATAAATTATAAATAAATATTAAAATAATAAATAACTCAGAATGCATTATTTCTATGAAAGCCTCTCTCTCTCTCTCATCCCTCTATCTCCTCTATTAAATACGGTCTATTAACCCTTCTACTATCTATATATATATATATATTATTAATATATCTATATATCTAATATTATTATTATACTATTAATCTAATTACTAATACATATATATATAAATATTATCTTTATTATATATTATATCTGTGTAATTAAATATTAATATTATTAATATATTTATCATATTTTATATATTAATATTATATTAATATTAATATATTATTAATATATTATATATGAAGTTATCCGAGTTTTACTTTTATATATTACTTGTTTCATTATGTTATTATATATAATGTATATAATTTGTATAGCTTTTAATATTTAGATATATGATCTATTTAGATCTACCTCCTATCTATATAACTATCTACATATTTTTTAATATTTTTAATAGTGTAAACTAAAATAGTTATAAAATAGTTCCACCATATCATCCAATCAGCCAAATAATTATACGGGCTATATCATACTTTGTTATAATTTCCCTCACTAATATATACATAATATATCTCTTATTTTCTATCGTCAAATTATTTTGATAATTTTTAGCGATACGTAGGTGAGTTACTACTTCGAATCTTTCGTCTGTATATAACTTCAGCTTCAATTTTACGATCTATATATTTACGCACTATTATATTTAATATCATTATTCTAATCAATAATTCCAATTAAAGGCTAACCAAAATTAATGAATAAATCAGCGTTATTGTGGTGTTTATATTTATATATATTATTTCTATAATATTATATTTAATTATATTTATATTTTAATATTATATACTATTGAATCAATATATATTATTATATTATATAATATATATTATTTTATATATATATTTTAATATCTTATTATAAATATATATTATTATATATATATTATATTTATCGCTATACTATAACATTATATATATATATATATTATATATATATATCATATTATATATATTATACTATTTATATAATATTATATATTTTCTCTGTGTCTCCTCCCTATCACCCTTCCACTTTCAACTATATACATGCCTACTCACTATACCTAATTAACTGAAGAGAATGATCAAATCCTCTCCCTTCTTTAACTTCCACCTAATATCTAATATGATTATAATGAGTGATTATAGGAAAAAATAGAATATTCCAGCAGTACTCGTAATATATATATAATATATACTGTACTCATACTCATTCAAATATATACTAATTATATGTACATTCATTGGATATGAACACTTCCTCACCGTTTACGCTCATATATACTAAACTTATAACTCTTAGATTATGACAAATATAACAGCACAATATTGCTACACTAAACCTACTGTATTCTGATAATGGAGTGAGTATAGTCAATATTAATATATACTTATATATAGCTCGGTAGCCTACGTTGCCTCATTTACTTTATACTATATATATTATATATTATGTATAATGTCGTATTAGCTATATATATATACTAATATCATATTAAATATATTAATATATTATATATTATATATTTAATTATCTATATTGATATCTTATCTTAAATATAATAAGGAAAGAGGCTCACCGAATACTTTTACCTATAAGGGTGTCGTACTTGGTTATAATTTCAAATTGATAGTTAAATTTTATTAAATTCTAATATATTTATAATTAATATATTATTATTATATATCTATATATAGGTATTTTATCTATATAATTAATATATATCTATAACTATTACTATATATATTATATATTAATATATATATATATTCTATATATTAAATTAATATATGGCTCAAAACTCTTATAATATAATATATATAATATCTATATATAATATACATATATATATTATATATTCATAATTAAGATATAATTAATATAATAGTCAATCATCTCTCACACTCACTATCACACTCTAAATATATAATATTAAAATTTTATATATATTAATATATATTATAATGATATTATATATTATATATATATATATTATATATATATATATAATATAATAGATGAGAGAGGGTAGGAGAGATGGAGTAATATATAAAATTATTATATATTGAGTTTTACATAAAATTCTAAAGTCTACTGTAATATATTTATAAATGTAATATAGTAATTTATATTCTTGCAATAGCTTGCTCAAAACAAAGCTGAAAAACTCAATTTATTTGGTTCAACTTTTTGTTATTTATATTTATATTATAATGTTATATTATAAATATGTGTTAAATTAACGTACAACTAATCTGGTATAAATATATATACCTAAAATGAATATTCTCACTATTTCTTTTGGCTAAACTGATTTCTAATTATCTAATTTATATAACATAAATGTAAATAATAATAATATAATATATATCTAGTATTGCTTTATGCGTTACATACCGTATAATTATATAAATTTTTTATAGCATAGGTTTTCATTATTACTTAAGCTTTACTCATATAGGTCTATTATATATTTAATTTGTCAAATAATGCTATTAAAAATACTAATTACAGATGTCAAATAAATTATAAAATTCTATTATTCAAAGTATTGCAAATAATTAAACTAAAACTATTAAATAAAAGACTGCCTCCATGGCGTAAAATTTCAAACTAATGATTTCTTGCTATTAAAACCGTGTTTTGCCGTACAGCAGAGCTATGAGAAATTCCAACTCTAGAGAATGAAGAAATCTCTTAAAGGAAAAATTATCCCTAAAAGGTCTAAATAATAAAGGAATTTATTAGAGTTTTACCTATATATCTTATATATTATATATATATATATTTTTTATATTATTATTATTTATGGACTTTACTAAGTTTATTTTTTTTCTATAATTGTTATTTTTAACCCTTTCACCGACCACACAATAACAAAATTACTTCAAAAGACACACATAAGCTAAATGCACTGCATCGACGAAAATGAATTAAGCCGCAGACTGGATGTGAGTGACATATACGAAATTTGTTCAAGTGACTACATTTTTGAATTTAAGTTTTTGCAGATATTTGTGGAAAGAGAGTTGTATCAGCAATTATTGATGTGACATTAGAAAAAGGCGGAAAAGTTTTTTTAATTAAAAATTCATTATGGCGTGATCAAAAATAACGACATTACCCACGGGTGAGCCGGATGTCAGGAATCGGTGTCTCTCGGCTCTAGGGGCTACGGGGGTATCCCCTCTTCGGTCCCCTCGAGCTCGAGCCCTAAAAAGGGTAATCCCTTTTGCATTTGCCATGATATACAAAATTTGCCACAAATCTGTGCCAAATCGATGCTGTAGAAAATTCCAGAGCGCCATTATATATATATATATATATATATATATTAATATATGATATAATATTATATATATATATTATATATATATTATAATATATATATATATATTATATATATATATTTAAATAGTTATCACATATATCCGGATAGCCCCCTACCTATCTAAAGAAGTATATATATAGAACTCTTTTTATATTATTAGGCCAGCATTCTATGATTTGTCCGTTCTTTTATTGTTCTATGAATTATTTAATGCTACAGTTGAAAACCGATAAGTACATTGCTAGATGCTTCCCATTTTAGTGCGGAAAATCCCGTCCTTGTCAGACTTCTGTCGCTCTCATAGAGTTGCGGGGCAAATTTATATGTTAAAAAAAATAAAATATTATTAATATATTATATATATATATATAGATGTAGATATATATATATTATAATTATTTATAGTATATATAATATATATATATATATATGATTATATATATATATTATAATTTATATATAATAATCAACATACAATAGTCAGCCAAAAGGAATAACATTTTGTGTGATAATCCTGATAAAATATAACTATAGAGAAATTAATGTGTTTAAAAAAACAAATATATATATATATATAAAAATCATAATTGGTATTTTTTTTAAAGGGTGAGGTAGCTCGATGGCCGGCTCAGGGGGCAACATTGTAACTCTCTATTATATTTCATTATTGTGTTAAATTTAGGTGATTTTTATACTTAAGTGGCAATGTATTTTATAGGGGGCTCACTTATTGAGTAGTTCAGCGGTAAGGGTAAAACTACTAGTGGGAGCTATAGTTTTTAACTAGTTCCCCGTCAGGGGGGCGGCTAGTTACGTAAACCAATATCCAGCTGTATACAATCCACTAATAAAAAACCAAGTAGCAATGAGATAAGGTATTGTCGAAGACTCATTAAATCCTCTTGAAAGATAGAGGATTATAAGTAAATTTAAGTTCATATCATCAAAGTTGTTCCCGTAATAGGCAGATATAGATGATCACCTGATTGCATAATCGGTGCGGTATATATTATTGATGTAATATATATCATATTAAAGAAATCAGATTAAAACATAATTAAATTTATGAGTAACATAAAAAAAAAAAGTCACATTTAATATATATAATATTAATGATAAGTCTAATTAATATATTTTAACGAGTAGCTAATGATACACATATGATACCCATATCACTCATATATACTTATCTAATCCTTATAACATTATAATTTATTTAATTTAACAATAATTTATATTTTTATTTTTTATTTTAGTGTTTTATAGTTTTTTTTATGTTGAGTCAACTATTTTTTCCGTAGATACTTTTTGTGTTTTATAGTTGTTTTTTCAGTTTTGTAGTATTTTGTAGAATTTTATTATTTATTCTTTTTTATATTTTTTTTTTTTAATTTTCGCCACTAAATTAGGAACCCAGTCAAGTTCCCAGCCACAATGTATTGCCGTTTTTTACATGTAGCAGGTTTAATAGTTTTTAAAAAATACCATATACCGGACAATCGAAAAACCGTACCCTGTAATCACTATAAATCATTTTATATTAATATTATTTTTAGAAATTAATGAATATTTATGATATGAACTGAATTAGTAATATATATAATAATATATTATATTGATATATATATATTTTTAATTATTATATTATTATATATGATATTATTTATATTATTAGGGGTTATAAACTCAATTTAAGAATAATATATTAATCATAAAATGTATTAAATACAATTTCGTTTTTATTTTATTTTAATATGATAAAGTTGCTTCACGTCAATCAGATAAGTATTAAAAAATTTTTCCCCGGTTCCTTGATCTGTTATCTGTGATCTGAATGGTTGGTGCCTTTCTCAATAAATTTTATATATATAACTAATTACATGTCTAGTTCCACTCTGGGGAGGAATTTTTGTTTCCGATATGTTTCAAATATTGAGTGCGATCGTGAGAAATTTTGAAATAATTGATGATAACGAAAAATGAGTACACAACATGTGTTTCAAATGCGTATTCTTCTCTAACAAACTAAACTTATTCCCGTAAATAATATGATTTTTCATAGATATACCATACTTAAAATGTGTCGTAAATAAAGTTTAATTTAATTATTAATATATCATTACTGTGCGGTTTAAGGTTAGAATATACAGGTCAAATTATACTGCTTCTAAAGATTATTCAGGATTGAGTTAAGGAACTAATTGTTTAGGAAAATCTCTCTTAGTTACACAATCTAATATGTCCAAAGCGCCTATTATAATGATAAACGCAAGGTTTTTGTCGTATTATTCATTATTATCTATACTAGAATCACATTATAACAAGCTTACGTCCAAAATTAAGATACAACTCATATGTTCACTCTTTTTAGATTATTAATCCTAAAATTCAGTGATGAGTATCTTGTATAGAATAAATTAGTCTCATTGATTAAACCATGTAATAGAGAGATAGTGCTTCTACAGAGATCATGACACTTTTTAGAAATAATAAAGGTACTATTTTTGCCGATCTATTGGTGGTTGTTCAAAAAAAAATATTATTCCTCATATTTTTGAGTGAAGAATTATAAAGTTTAAGAGAGTTCATGATTGCTATATATAAGATCCAAAAGATGAAGGTTATTTGATCTCATGTTAGGGAAAAGAATATTAGGTTCCCGAGAAATTAATGCATCAATCTGGGGGAAAGCCCGTAGTAGTCCCAAAATAACGTAAATTCCACTAAGAGTAAATAAAAAAAATGATTCCTAAGGAATATAATATATGTAAGGTGTTTCTATTATATAATACATATACGACAATGTTTCCAATTTGTGTGTACCTTTAACAGGTGATTCTTTGGATATCTTATGGTTAATTTTCAAATACCTAAGCTGTCGCATGTATTTTTAGCTTGCCTGTGATTTATGGTTTTAAACTCTGTTTCTGCATTTTGTCCTAATAATTTATGTTACGATGATAGGTTAGAAAATAATTGTAAAAGCTTGGTCTTCTCTAAGGGTCTTCCTGTTTAGGCTACTTGACAAACTGGTTCTCAAAATGACACTCTGATATTAGTTTTATTTGAATCAATAGTTGTATTATGGTTAATTAATTACCAAGGAAAGTTTATACTGTTAAATACGTAATTAATTATAAAATTGTTAATTCCAAACTTTTTTCTTAACTCTGGGGTCACCAAATCTCCTTCTATAATTCAATATTCTTTCTAACTTTACCAATATTCTTTATACAATTATCTCGTATAATTTACCTCTTATTAATTTATCATACTAACACTTCTTTTATAAATTTTGAAAATAAAGTAATAATACTCAACCTTGCATCTAATCCTATTAACCTATAATAACTATTCCACCTAATATCTAACTAAAGCTTTCGACAGCTTATCTTTTATGAATATAATTTACTCTATAGTTATATTTAGTGATTATAACTAAGGAATACTCTTTATATTTATATCTGATACCAGAAAGTTTTGTATGCCGCTTCGTGTAACATCGATTATTCGAAATATAAAAGTGCAATATTTTTTCAAGTGGATGTAATTCTACTTATACCCAAGAAACAAAGATTTCGAATTGCTTGAATTTTATAGTTAAATAGTGAGATGAATAACTGTATAGTAGAGATCATAGATTATTTAAAAACAGTGTGTAGCTACACTAAATGTTATGAATGAATATAGAAGCTATTATAGTTAATTTATATATATATATATTATATATATATATATTATATATATTATTATATATATTATATAATATATAATGATATATAGTATTAATATCTGCATAGAATAACACAGGACATGGGAGCACCGGTATCAAAAAAAAATTTTCACATATAGCCTCTATGCACTTGATAATACAATAATATATTATTTGATTATGAATATAAATTTGATATTTTATTTTATATTTTTTTTTAAAGGTATTGTACACGTCAAATGTAGGAGGGGCTCGAGGCCAACGGAACACAGGGGTGAGACGTTTTCCCATAACCCCATAGGAGGAGGCAGTTAGGAAGCCCCCGCTAGACACCCAAATTTACAAATGGGCAGGGTTTTTCGGGACCTCCCGGTGAGGGGGGGAATGTATAAGTCCTACCCGTACGTTCCCTTGAATTAGGCCGAGACCGCCGACTCCTGCCATCAGTGCGGAATACCCTCTTGGGATTTCTTTTTAAATTACATTTTTTCCTTTACTAAAAATTTTACCAGAGATTCCAAAAGATGTTATCCTTTTCGCTTTAGCTTGATTGTAGTTTTTGAAGATATGTATTTTTTATTTTTTTTTCATTTTGACCCTATAAAAAAAAAAGTTTATTTATATTTCTTTTATGTATACAATAGAGTGACTACCTGTGAAAATTTTTTTTGTGAATCTGAGCTTCCATTTCGTTAGCAGTGGGCGTATAGTCAACTTTACCATATAATATAATATATATACTATTATAAAATATATATATATTTATAATATATATAATAATAATATAGTAATATATATATATATTAGTATAATATTATAAGATATATAATATATATAATAATATATATAATAATAAGAGTTATATATATGCATATTTGTATAGATACTGTACTGTGACTTTTTTCTGAAATAAACTTTTCCTAGTTCAAAAAATTTCTAAGTTTAGAGAAATTTAAGTCTAAAGTATTTTTAAAAAATAATTTCTGGTAATAGTCCCCTTTGAGAGAGGTATTTATAACTATCCCGAAATTTTAGAAAAGTAATCCCCACCCGATTTTATAATATTGCCCTTCCTAGGAGTCTGGAATTTGTTTGAATTTTAACGCAATGGTGTTTTTATGCACGTTGCCATTGAACTTAAAAATAAATAAATAATAAAACCCAAACTTAAATTATGTATCTCTTCTTTAAAAAAAAATGAAAAATATTATTTCAATGACTTATATAATGAAAGGTATAATTAATATAATATTATAATATAAATATATATAATATATATAATATATAGTATAATAATATATATATATAATATATATATATATATATATATATAAATATTATAATAAATATATATAATATATTTGGTATAAATATAGTAAGTTTAATCATATGGGTATTAAAAGTTATTTTATTTTTTACAGAAATAGATTACTTATTCCGTAAATCAACAAGATATATGCACTCCTCAGGAAATTCTGACTCTTCATAGGAAGAATGACTCCTTCAATATATTCACTATTGGCTCATCTTAAATATTTCGTAGTTTTTAAACCAAGAAGCTGGCGCAAGAACTTGGTCGTTACTGGCAGCCATTGCTACATATTATTGTTGCTCATAATTGCTTTTACCTTCTATAGCAATAACTACGAAGCCTAAGCGTTGACTACATGCTTCATGGATGGGATATATTAAATCCTACCTAATTCTTACAAGAGTATTATATTTAGGCTTTTAAATAATTGTGTATGTTTATCATAAGTTAATTCGGATTAACGATTCCTTTCGTTACGCCTTATAAAGGTTAATGCTAAGCTTTTTAGTAGTTGAATGGCATCATCTTATAACAAAATAAAATTCCCGTAGAACCTAACATTGTAATACTGTCCTTGTGAGAGAAAATGTCACAATAAATTAAGTATATATCAATTAAATCGAACTACCATTACTGATAGGAAATGATTTAAAATTGTAGTAAAGCGTGATTTTTTTGCCACATTAAAGTAACTTTCCTAAATTTTTATAAGCTTGAACGTGAAGATGGACTGATAATGATTCCTAAATTCTGATACTAATCGAACTCGTAATATTATACATTGGTATATTTTTGGACGATTGAAGAATAATTAATAGTTAGGTTCTTCAAAAACCTGCGTCATACTTCCATTTTCTCGTAAAACTCTAATAAGTGACTCTAATAAGTTTCTCTCCGTACGAATTTCTCAGCTGGAGTGATAATATTTCTAAATATAATAATATCGTCCAGATACACCATCACCCTGGACCATGGTAATTCAAGACCTTTAGCTTGAAGCTACAACATAATAATTAAAAACTGATAAAATATCAGTTTTCAAAAATAATTCCTATCACATTGTAATATAAAGTTATATTTACTTAATTGTTTTTTGTCCATTACAACATAACTTCTTTAATTAACATAGGTATTTAGATGCAGTTTGCTCCCATGGCCCTCTGTTATGTCTGTTGATGGCTTACCTGACAAAGTGCTGTTTTTCTGAATTTAAAGAAAAAAAGACTAAATTATCTTCGCTTGTAACTGCGCTACGGTGGATATTTCAGTTTTTCGGCAGTTGTTCTGAAGGAAATGTAAAAGATTTTCTTTAAGTTTCCGTTATGGTCTTATATACTTAAATGTCTCAATCTTTCATGACTTCCTTTGCCAGCTTTCTCGATGTGTTCAAAAACAATACACATGTAGCACAATACATGCTTGACTAGTTCTTTCAGTAACGTCAAGTTTAATTTTCCAGTGTGAGATGAAAGTGGGCTTTATACAGGTTTTAAGTGACGTAGACACCGATTTGAAAGTTTCCAGAACTCTGAAATGTGTCTGAGTGATAAAATTTAGTGAAGGTGTAATCAGTAATAAATAATAATATTTTGTGATTTTTATCAGGCTTTCTCATAAGGGTAAATCGCTGTAACTCCTTCTCTCAAGATTTGATTGTGTTGTATATGTGATTTAAAGTTTTAAATTTAATTAGTTACAGACAGTAAATAATGCAATAAAATTATATAAATATTGGTATATATAATATGTTATAATATATATAGATATAGGTTGTAGCATCTTGTTAATAAATTCTTATTAGAATGTATGAGAATTATAGTAAATAGATAAAATATAGTACATGATTATTTTGATCTACTCGAACATAATATATCTTTATACTGATTAAATGTCATAGCTATCTCTAGAACTATATGTTTATTAGAAGAAGATTGTGTCATAGAAAGGTGAACGTAATTAGCATTGTTTTGGCCTTTTGTATTATATTTTGATACACCAAATAACTACATTAGAGTTGAAATATATATGATTTTGAGTGTCTTGTTCCTTTTGTTGTACTTTTCATTTGCGTTGTGTATATCCTAATATACTGTATATCCTAATCGAAATTAACTACACGTTGATATACGGGTCCGCCTCCTATTGTTATGAATGAAGGAGTTCGGGGTTACTCGGCCTTCTTAGGTTGAGAACGTTATCTAGGGGTTGAACTATACCTCCCCACTCTCGGAGGTAATTGGTCTTCGGTAACCCCTCAGCTCTTTGGATCTGTAATTTACTATATGGGTGTCGCTATATATATAATATAGTATATAATATATAGGGGGTTCCTTATATATTACGCCCCTCCCTTACGGGTTATATAAAACGTCCCCCCCTTCGTTCCCCTACTCGAGTGAGCTAACTCGAAAGGCCCCCTCTAAATAGGGTATAAATCTCCATTTATATAGGGGTAGTACCTTGAACTTACTCCAACTGTGATGCTCTTACGGTTAAATAAAAAGTTACCCCACTATAATACTTATTAACCTGATCCAACCCATAGTGCCTGTAAACTAGCTACTCCCACCTTTAATACTTTTTATCTTGATAGTTTGTCTTTAATCTGACTCTGAAAATTATTTAGGTTTAGCTTGTCAGAAAAAGAATTACTGTCGATAAATTGGTCGCTTTAAGTGTGAGTTTAAAGAGCTTTGCGCTTAGTGGCGACCCTCTAATGCCACCTCCCCCCTCAATGGCTACGCCCTTAATTACTTATAATTATTAAATAATAATATAATTTTATAATAATATATAGTATATATTTATTATATATTATTTATATATATATAAATAATATATATATAGTTATATATATAATAATAATTATAATAATATATATATATAATTAATAATATGATAATTATATTATATTATTTAAATTAATATATAATTATAATTATATATTAATAGTTATATATATAGTATAATAATATCCTAACCTGTGAATTTGACTATTATTCAACCATGATTTTAACTTAGGAGTTCGATTCCTGGACTCTCCATAGCAGTTTAGAGATGCGATGCAAAGTGTGTAATTAAGACTCATTATCATAACCGCCACGGTCCGAAGCATAAGATAAATATAAGAGACGCCGGGCAAATACAAATTCAGCATGATACCAACAGCGTCACGTAACTCTTTCTGAAGATTGCTTCCCATACCAACATCACAACTGCGTGTAGAAGTTTTAACCAGTAGCAGTGATTCTAAAACATGAACTCGAAGGGATCCAGGATCGAATAATCCTCAGGTCATAAGTGATAAAATAATTTATCCCTATTTCCTGAGGTATACTATTTTATATATGATGTATATTGACATGATTACAAAGGAAATAGTAAGTAAATCTTTTCCTAGATATACGTCAAGTGTTATTTATTTGCTAAATTTTCTTAATAATCAAATTTTAGAATTCATTATATTTTTTTTCATCTCTATAGATTCACCACCATGTGTAAAACAAGTAGAGAATATACCTTGGTTTAAAGAACTTGACGCCAAATCAAGCGCGAGTTGAATGCATTTTCTGTATATTATTTTAGAACTCCCTGGTAATTGTAGGCTAGTTTTTAATTTACGACACAAGGAGAAAAATAGAATTTGTCTTAAAAACGCTAATTACTGATCCCAGTGACCCTTAACGCACGCGCACCGAATGTGTATAATTTGTGAGTCGTGGAGAGGTAAGCTGTACGTATTAAAATTAAGTTAAATATTATTACTGACTCGAACCTTGGATCATAGCTTAGATAGTAATAATATATCCCTATGAGTTATTTTTATATTCTATTTAGTCATCATCTGGCGTAATTAGTGATATATAAAGTTGCAATACATCTGAATTGCTAAATTTGTAACATCCAGGTCAAGAAATATTAAGAGGGTAATCCATGTATGAATGACTAAATTCCCAGCATGGAGTGTGATGAAAATACTATAACATCAGGTACGTTATTATATTATAGTATTTTATAAATTCGATAAATTATAGATTGATAGGTTATGCACATTCCTTTCATATATATATAATTTAATGTAACAATGCAAGAATATATAATTATTTTAATTATATTGAGAAAGAGTATATATTATAATTAAATAATTAGTTATTATATATTTGTTTAATATAGATATATTTATAATATCTCATATATTATATTATATACGCATAAATATCTGTAATATATACGAGGTATATTATATTATATATATGTGATATATAAGGAAATGATGAATATAATATTACCTACCCTTTTAAGATATAAACACTACCACGTACAGTATATTATGATGTAGCCTTAATTTTGACCTAAATATGTAAATATTAACGTAAATGAAAAGCTCTAGTTTTAATATATTAATATAATAGATAAATCCCTAACTGTTAACTACAACCTCAGACTAATCGACGGGGTCTAGAGCTCTCTGCACAATAAAATTCAATAGGTGTGTGAGGTGTTTAATTTAATTCTCTCTAGTGTTATATTTTTTTGAAATAATATTGTATTTTTATTTACCTAAGAGCATAGTATCTGTGTTAGGCTTTCTAATTAACTTATACACGCTATCTCTTGGATGTCTCCTTAGAACACAGTGTGTTACGTCTTTGGGATCTTCTCTTGACTCTCAGATTAAGGTCGTCGAGTAAGGCTTAACCTAAACACACTTTGTACTTGAAACTACTCAGCGAATGCATATTTTTAGCGTCCTAATATAACAGTTCGATCCATTATTCATTTCATAGATAACCCGTAATATACGTAGAAACTCGAACTATCTAACTCGATAATTAATTATATGAATCCAACTTTAGTAATACTTATATTAGATATATATAGAATAATACTATATGCATATAAAAAATTATTGTTCCTAGCGTATTCATTATATTTTACGTAAAGAAACATTAATATTTAGTATACCCCTCTTGTTGTTCTAGCAGAAAATTATCTTAACTTATGTCCCTCCGTTAAATTATAAAATTTATAGATAGTTATTAATTATGTAATTAAATTTCAAAATAACACTCTCGAGTATTTCCAAATAATAGTACACCTAATAAATAAAACAATAGGTTTTGTAATTAGTCTGTGAGAAGTCAATAAATGTGTGCGTTGTTCTAAGATAGACAACATTGTCTCCGTGTCCGCTTTCTCTAGGGTTCTCAAACTTGCAAATCCATCGTATTAGACAAGGACTCTTGTGGTTGGTTCATGTATAGGTCCTCATTCTTCTAAGAAAAACCATTTCTTATATTCTGTTTTCATCTTTTTACTTTCATTGAATACGTGGTCTCTTTATTGAAAAATATTGGTGTATTAGTCGTAATGAAGTTGATTCTGGATTGAGTCTCATATTGATGCGAGGACTCTAGATGTAAGTTAATTGATTAGAGATCTATAAGTATAGTTACTTTCTTTTGGTCATTTGAGTTCACCATGAAGGTTTAAAAGTTAGTATTATACTATAGTCTGGAGTTAGGTGTAGAGATATGGTATCGAAGTGAAAGTTATGATTGATTTTGTTGTTAGGTGTGAGGAGATGTTGAAGTATATGTTGGGAATTGTTAATCAGAAGTGAGTGTGTTTAGATTAATGGGGAGTAATTATCGAGATCTTATGTTGTTCCCTATGTTAAAGTTAAGTTTTTGTGGGACTTGAGATGGAGAGGATGGTGATACCGGAAGGGAAGAAGATATGGTATTAAGTTATAAGGTGTGAGTAAGAATTTGTAGTGACAGTAATAGTTAAGGTATGTAAAGACCCGCTACGCAAGTATCAGTTGAATGTGAACCAACCTAGATAACATAATAAATTGGAAGTAATGTTAGACAACCACCCAGTGGAAAAGAAGTATGTGGGTGTGCCTAAGTTGGAGTAAGAATGCTAAACCCAGTGTATAGTGGTGTGGAATGAAGTAGAGTTGAATGACAACCCGTGTTTAAAGTATAAAAAGGATGTGGATGTAATGTATAAAGCAAATGATGAAAGTTTAAAAAGAAGATGATTGGATTATAGGAGGAAAAAGAATGATATTTGTGAATTAATTTTGTATTGTAAAGATAATAATTGTAAACATAAGTTCGGAAGGGGATGAATGAGGGGGGGGGGTGGTTGATTACTCATAAATTTTTTTTAAGTCATTTAATTGTTAATCTAATAATGGATCGAGTAGGTTTATGGCTAAATTTGGAGTAATGTGACATAATAAGAGTCCATTTTTTTTTTTTGGAATAGGGCATTTATTGTTTTGCTTACAGATGGCTTCGTGGGTTGGTGGGGGCTGTATATGTGAAGTTTGGATTTTTTCTGCGCTCTATATTTTGTTGAGTGGTTTTATAATGTAGTGTTTGGGTGAACTGTTGCCAGTTATTATTCTTATTTGTGTTAATTAAAGTGTTTATTCTAGTGTTGATATCTATGATTTTGTTCATTTGGTCTTTTTTTGGTGGTCAATTTTGTCTGAGAGAATTTCTGTTTTATCAGGGTGTCTATTTTTGGTGAAAAGTTAGGATTGCGGTTACCTTGGGAGATGTGTTTTTTGGATACCTTTAATATGGTTTTATTGAAATCTTTTATGGTTTTATCGAGATAGGTAAAGTTAGTTATTTTTAAGGATTTTAAAGGATTTATAAGGATTTTTAAGGATTTTAAGGATTTTTAAGGATTTTTTAAGGATTTTAAGGATTTTTAAGGATTTATAAGGATTTTTAAGGATTTTTAAGGATTTTAAGTATTTTTAAGTATTTTTAAGGATTATGAGATCAGTGTTTGCTTACCAGTTTGTTTTCTTTTAGTTCGTGTAAGTTCTTTTAAAAGATGTATGCATGTATGGGATGTTTATGTTGGATTGAAATTAATATTGGAATGTGGTCAGAGGACAGAGCATTTCAGTTTGTTATGTTGCGGCGACCTGGATATGGGAAGAACAAAAGGAAATATCTGAAGATGTGAGGTTATGATTATATTAGAATAGTTGATGAGTGACTTGATTTCTGTTGTTAAGGATGATAAGTGAGTGTAGTTTGTCTATGAGTGTAACGCCTCTAAGTGATAGTGTATGTGTTGAACCATGTGGATGGTAGGAATTGAAGCCCCAGACCAGTATTAGGTTATTAAAAAGGCCTCAAAGGATGGGAGCGAAGGTTAAGTAATTGCTAAGTTATTGGGCGTTAATAATTTTTAACAGTTATAAACATTTGTTTTTAATATCTTTAAATAAAGTGCTAATTTCTCTCATATTTGGCAACTCAGGTTTAGAAACAATAATATATATATATATATATATATATTATATTTAATATATATCATATATATATTATATCTTATATATATATTATATATATATATATATATATATAATATATATATATATATATATATAACTATCCTTAACCTGTCACGCGTTTTTGCAATAATCAAATAATCCTTTTTTATACCTCAATTTTGGAGAGTGATCTCGGAATTCTACAATTTATATTCCCTTGAGAACTAAGAAGTACACTCTCTCTCCAGGACCAACTTTCAGAGATAAAATAAAATATAACGAAAACCTTCAGACACTTTTCTTTAGTTTTTGAAAAATTTTATATTTTATAACCTTTCTTAGCCTTTTTGATACTTTAATTAAGAAAAGATTAAAATGAAAACTTATTTTTGTAGTTAAAAACGTGGTTTAATACATAGCATAGATAGCAGAGACCTGGGGTGCGCGAAGTTATTTTGCGGTGCCGCGCTCTATGAAAAAGAAAAATGTTCGTCCTTCTAAGTATCAAGATGGGAAAAATTAATTGCGTTAAAGTAGAAACAGGAAAAAAATATTATTTATTATATTTAACAAAGGTCTAGTGGTATTGTATTTTTCACTTACTTCTTAGACACTTATGACTCTTAGAGATTGGCAATGATCAAATATAGGTTATGGGTGAATAAAGTTTACTGTCTTATTAAAAATTAGGTCCATAATAATTGATATTTTATAGATTTCGGGATATAATAACTCATTTTACTTAATTATAAATTTTTATTGGGATGCATTTTCTCTATATAGCTGTGTAAATCACTTATTATTTTTACTATATATATACTGTATAAATATATATATATATATATATATCTCTCTCTTACTTAATAAAAACTCTAAAATCGTTATTCGTATGCAAATTATATATATCAAATAGCTATACATATATAATACTTATATATATAATTATATATATATATCAATATTATTAATATAGTATATATTTATAATTATATATTATTATATTTATATATATATATATCTACCGTATATATAATATCTTTATATTAATATTATACTTAATAATTAATATATATATATATAAATATAATACTATAACATTTTATAAAAAAAAATGTCCTGAAATGTCCAAAAAAATCTAAGTATAGGAATTAACATTTTTCTTTATAATGACAATAATAATAACCGTTCACTTATGTGTATATATTTAACTATGTATATAGCATTCTTTAACCTAATTCAAGAAAGCTCTGCTACAATAGCGAGTCATTTTATTTAAAACTTGTGAGCTCGCTACTTTGACTTATTATTATATATTAACTGTTATCATAGGGGTGCTCAGCACACACAAACAAAACCACAATCCCATTGGAAAGGCTAGAAAATAAAACCTTCTTGAAATGAAGAAAATAATAGAAGTAGACCAAAAATATCGAAACATAAAAAAAGTTGATAGAAAAAATAGAACAATGGATTTAAAAAAGATAATACGATTAGTAATTATTTGATATAGAATAAGACATAGGAGGAATTTTAGATATTAGAATGAAGAATATGAAATTTGTAATTATGAGAATCAATATCCTTTTTGAAAATTAATAGTTATACTTCTACAATATTATCTTTTATTCTTTCAGCCTATGATTCCTATGTACTACAACTATCGCGTAGCATTATTACTCACAGACTACTAATGCTGCTACTGACTATTATACACTACTACTACTAACTACTCACTCGTTGGCATTCATACTACCTAATCAATATTTATACATATAGTCAAATAAATAATAATAATAATAATTGGGTAATAATAATAATAATAACAATTATGCTCAATAACAATAACAAAATAACAATAATAATAATAGATATAATTTACAATAAAATACATTTAATTATTAATATAATTAATAATAATAAGGATAATGAATAATATTATAAATAAAAGTGAAATATATGTATTGTAATAAAAAAAAAAAAAGTTTAGCAGAATTAATAATTAATAAATATAATACTCAAGGTATTATAAAGGAAATATTTATGTTGAACGTACTCACACTTAAGTTAATAATTCATTGTTAATTGCAAGTAAGAAAGTAATGTTAAAAACTACTTTTATTAAACAATAATGTAGAAAAGAATTTTACAGCGCATTTAATTATATATATCTATATACCACCTGCATCCTGAGATATAATTATATAATTCAGATAACCTAGATAGTATTCGACTTTTAATTTCCTCTAATTATATTAAATTTAATCTTATTATATTTTAATTGAATGAAAACAGAAAGAAAAGTACGAAACCTTATCTTTGTTCAAAGTAGTGATAAATTGTATAAATATCATAAGGTTTTTCGCTTTTCAAATATGTCTCTTGTCAGGCTTAATGTCGTGGATTTAATTCTTATCTACACAAAGAGTCTTGTAAAGTTCCTGAGAGACAAAGCGAGAACTATGTAGGGTTCTAGATAGTCACATCTGTTCTCAGGACTAACATTTCTAGGAGGTCAGCCTAATAGAATTGGATATTATATATATTAAATATTATATAAAAATATGATGAGACCATACAATATATTATATATATATATATATATATTATTATTTATAATATATTAATAATATATCATAATTAATATAATATATTATTATAACTATGATTACCATAATAATATTATATATAATGTAATATGGCACATTGGTTTTTAAGTAGTATAGGTTTAGGGGTGATTTAAATGATTTACGGTATCATTAAACCTAATCATTATATCTTTATATAATACAAAATTTTCATTATATTAGCTTTAATAATCGGTAGATATAATATATAGCAGTCAAGTCGCTAAAAGAATACCTAGTCTCGTCAATTAACTATAGGTATATATTACCATAGAGAAGTTTATTATTTATTCACTCCTATAGATAATATAGGATAGACTAAAATGTCATACCTGTGAGGTGTAAACACTCAACTACTATATATATTTTATATATATAATTATAATATATATCATTATTAATAAATATATATTTAGCTTATTATTATATATATATATATATTAACGGTTTTTGTGATTAACATATATACGTTCGCGAATTATAAATACGGCTTTTTGGAAGGGTTCTGAAAATACTACTATGTGATATGATATACAATATATGTAAATACTACAAATTGCCATAATATATATACTATATATATATAATACTATATATATATATTAATATATTATATATATAATAGTATATATATATATATATATAAATTAGATATAAACCGACTCATACTAGTGAGGCCTCCTAGTCCACGGCTACGCTGAGCCTTACGTACCTAACCTCTCCTAGGCTATATTTTTGAAAAGTCAGTACACATTCCAGTATCTTCAAAATGGACCACTTTTCGGGCAACACAAGGAACTAATCAAGGGACCGTCGCACAATCCATTGTGCTCAAGATCAATAAAATTATTGAGTGAACAAAGGCAAAAGGGGTTAAATGTGGCCACAGGAACGGTTATTTTGCTTACAGACGAGCGTTAAATACTCAATATCACGTATGTAATAACTAATAGAATATCACATAACGAAAGCGGAGCTGCACTTTAACAAATTAATCAATATCATAATTAAAGTAGAACATAACAGAATTAGAGTTTAAGTTTTGACTATGGTTCGATTATATTCATACTTCCTTCTGTATGCTATTTCACTTGGAATTTTCGGGGACCTGTCTCGAGATATTAATGTGTCATATATTTAAATATAAGGAAAATCATGATTTTTAAATATACCTTTAATACAATACATATTGAATTAATTTTTTTTTTATAGAATAGTACTATTAATTATTCAAAATTAAAATTTTAGGAGTAGCAAACTATTATATGCGGATGATTAAGTTTTGTTTGACGAATCTATACAATAAATTAATATATTCAGGATAAATTTTTAGTATCTATTATTTCTAATACAGATTCTGTGATATAAAGAAAACTAAAGTTATATATAATATTTCTCGTAGATTTATACAGCATGATATATGTTTTATGGTATTTTATAATTTTAATGTTTAAGTTCTATTTATGTAAAATTTATACTTTTACAAGAGAAAAAAAATATATGATTAGAATCATACCAACACAAAAAGATAGATGTGATTTCTTCAAAGGTTTTATTTTTTTATCTCTGTAGAGGTTGATAATCGAAATAATCGTTTATTTATTAAACTTTTCAGAGTTCTTTAATATATATTTATAATATATAAATTATATATAATATACTCTTAATATATAAAATTTAATCACTATATTTATATATTATTAAACATTATATAATAATAATATTATATTATATATATTTAATTATATATATATATTTATATTATTATTATATATATAATAAATATATATATATATTAATTATAATATATATTATATTATTATAAATATATATATATAATATTATAATATTATATATTATATATATAATTATTATATATTAAATATATATATATATATATTAATTACTTAATATATATATTATATATATTTATAGTATATTATATACTAATATATATATTATATATATTATATATTATAATTAATATTAATATACTATAATTATACTTATATATATATATATAATATACGTATATATATATATATTATATATAATAATATTAATATATGTATATATTATTAATATATTATATATATATATATATACATTCATATATTTATTGTAATACAGACATTATAAAATTTAATTATGTATGTTTATTTATGATATATTTTTATATATATTTATATATATACTAATATATAAATATTTAACAGTCAACCCACTCACGATCCTCGGTACTCCTTATTAAGGAGGGTGCAGATAGTATAAAACTAATTTAGAATAAACCTACATACTACCTCATTCCCCAACTCTTAACTTATCGCAAATCTCTACATGAGTGGCGCCAGACCTAGTGTAGGGGACTTGACGGTGGTAAGAGATGGTGTTGTAAATGTGGAGATATAAATATCAGTTAGTATTGATAAGAGGATAAACGAAGGAGGCAAGGAGTTTCAACTAAGAAACAGTACTGGATGTATTTTGGCTTAGAGGAAAAGAAAGATAGTAGTTTCTTGCATGAACAGAGGACTCAATGATCTGGGTAAATAATTTTCTAAGTTGAATATAACATTAAGGCACAACAGAGACTAGTATCTACTATTTCGGCTGAGCAGCAGCAAAGTGCTAGCCATACCGCATTCTCAGATTGTTATACGATGGCGACGCAAGGGTGGTGGAATGCACGAGCGCAGTAAGACTTATCCACCTCGCGTAGCTACATATCAGACTTAAGGGCCCTTATTACAAATGGTCTGATAGTACTAAGAAATGAGGAGTGACGGACAACGCTCACGTTCGCAGAGATAGAGGGTTCAAAGGGAGTTTGAAAAGACGCTTGTAAACAGCAAAGATAATATATCAGTTACTCTTAGCTAATTAAGACTCAACCGCCTATCCAATATGATGTTGGTGTGAGGCGGAGCCCCCAGATGTGAAGTAAAGAGTACTTTAACCATACAAGTGTCGAAATAAGACTACTTATTAGACTGAGTAACTGTTCAGAGGAAAAAAATTCCGCAACCTGAACAGAACCAGAGTCTTTGAGGCCACCTTAGCAACCATTGTAATAAGAGGTTTTCAAGATAGAAAATCTATCAGGTTATTGAGCACCAAGAATGTTTTCGTTATTCCACAGGTGAGACGTTAGAGCCGGCGAAGAAGATTAGAAAGTTGGGAGGTGTTTTGAGAGCGTTGAGATATAAATTGAAAGTTGAGTTGTTTTTACAAGAGTTAACTTTTCAAGGTTGCGGTTGACCCATCGGGAAATCCCTCCAGAATCGGCAAGGAATAGAATCAGAAAGCAGAAGACGCAGACGGTTCAGCGCTCTAGATGCAAAAGAGGGACCAGATTTGAAATAAGTAGAAGAACGGAGAGCTGAGTCATCGGCATAACGATGAACAGAGTTAGAAGTACTACAGCTGAGGGAGATCGTTGATGAAAAGTCGGGAATAAACGTTGGAAGATAGGGAAAACCCAGAACCCTTGAGGAACACCGGGATTCAATTAAACCAGGAAAGGACGGAAGAGCGCGCTCATCAAAACGAGTGCTGATATGGAGCATTGAGAGAAAACCTGACATGAGTAAGCAAAGAGAAGAGGAAACGAAAGGAAGGGAGCTTAGAAGAAGATAGCGACGCATGCCAACATTCCCTCCGGTCAATTAAAGCTCTTGGATATGTTCCAGCGCACACCAAGCAAGACTCCATAGTCTTAAAGGGCGAAGACCATAAATTCAGCTTAACTAGGAAAGTATGTCACTGAGTTGACTCAGAACGACGAAAGCCATACTGATATCTGAAAGAAGGGAATGAGGAGATCCCAGATGATCCAGGAAATGGAGTTAAGAAGAGTTTTCAAAGACTTTACGCACCAGAAACAACAGTGAGACGCTTATAAGGGCGTATAGTTTGAGAGGATAGAACGGCTACCTTTATTTCGTTTGGATGGTTGAACTAAAAAGCGCGCTTCCAGCACTGAGGAAAAGTATTCAGTCGTTAAGACACACACATCCCTTTTGCCAACACACACTCATAATATTTCATTAAGAACTTTATTATATATTAATTTACTTAATATTATAGCATACCCGTAAGTATTAAGTAAAATATATATATCTATATATATATATATATATATAATATATATAAATTATTTGGTTGTCTATATCTTTTGGAAAGTAGTTTGACATATATTTTTCTATATATACTACTTATAGTTTATAGATTATTATTATATAATATATTATATATATATATTTATATATATAATAATATATTATATCTAATATATATATATAGTCAGATGATTATTATATATAATATATGTTTTAAGTTATAAATACAAATTTTCTTTAATGAAATAAAAATTAATTTTCTAAAATTTTCTTTTCAGAAATATTTTATTTAATTGAATATATGTAATTGTTTCCTTTTTTAAAAATAAAATTCATGAATTAATTGAAATTTATATTTAATTATATTTTCATTTAAAGATTATAGCAGGTTTTTCAAGTTTAGTTGCTGATTTACATCTCTAATTTAAGCTAACCCCGGGGCCGGCCCCCGGCCCGGCCCCGGCCTTCACGACTAAAATTAGTTAGACGCCCCCGGCCCGGCAACAATTCCTCGACCCGGTCGGAATCCCCCTAATAAATACATACTTAAACTCAATTATAATATATATTATATAATTATATTAATAATATTATATATAATATATATTTAATATATATTAATATATATATATATATATATTTATCTATATATACTATAATTAATATATATTTCCAAAGGGATTCCCATCTTCACCTAAAAAAATATCTGTCCAAGATCCATTCTTTTTCTCACTCTCATCTTAGGAACGTTTCCACAAAGATATTCAATAAAAATTAGACTTAGGAGGATATTAATGATGTCATCAACCTAACGAGCAGTCTTTGAGTTTTAAAGAAATCTCTTTGTACAGTTGAACTTTAAAATCCAAGTTGTGTGCAACAAATTAATAGGAAAAAAAAAAAATAACATAAATTTAAACAATCAACCAACCACCACACAAATATACTTGCCACTATGTATTTTTCCCTTTGTTGACTATTTATGAAAAAGCATTTTGGAATTCAATAACCAGAGGGAATTCTCAAGTTAACTTTTTACAACTAAGGGTACGGACACTAGCTTATAGTACTACGCGTTGACTTTAATCCAATATACTCGAAATGACAAACTTCATACATCCTAAATTAGTGGTAATTTAAAAATAGAGATTAAATTGTTGAAAAGGGAGTAATAGAAAGAGAATCGAACATCTCGCCCAGTACTGTTCTCCGCCTGCCTGGAAGAAGCTTTTCGCAAGCTAGATTGGGATCAGTAGGGCTCGAAGGTAAATTGATCCTATTGAAGTCATCTAAGATTCGCAAATGATATCACACTCTTCTCTAATGACCCAGAGAAATTGCAAAGCTACATAGAAAAGCTTAGCAGTAATGGTGAACCCTTTGGTTTGAAAATGAATTTGAGGAACAGCCAAGTTATATTTAGTACGTTTCCACGTTGCAGTATATCATGATATCCGGAGAGCAACTAGAGCGAGTTGATGACTACATTTACCTCGGTCTAAGAGTTTTAAAGGAAGGTGATACAATTAAAGAAATAGAAAGAAGAGTGAAACTTGGTTGGCAAGCATTTGGTAAGCCAAACTTAGTTTTTGAAAAATAATCTCTCCATTTGCCTAAAAAGGAAAATATTCGATTATGACTGTTATGACTTACGGTAACGAGACATGAACATTAATTGCTAAATCATTACAAAAAACTTCGGGAGATGCAGCGGGGTATGGGAAGGAAAATACTCGACATTACTTAGCCAGATCTGAGAACCTGCAAATGGATAAGGGAACAAACAAAAGTACGTGACATCATCGAAAAAGTAAAGCGATTAAAGTGGATATGTGTGGATCATGTTGCCCGATTAACAGACAATAGGTTAAACTAAACAACCTTGAATGGATTCCACGTAATAAGAGAATACTTCTCCACTAAAGAGATCAAATGAATTTAGGCAAACGGATATTATACAAGTACGTTGGACGCTAGTGGTCAGCGGAAACTCGAAGGATCGCATTATGTGGAAGCATTTTGAAGCTTCATCCTGCAGTGGATTAATATTAATGACTGAATTATATATATACTATATATATATATATATATATATATAATATACTATATTATTATATATATATATTATATATTATATATTATATATATAATATCATATATATATACTATTATATATATATATATCTATTTTGTAAACCGAAACTAACTATCTATAGTAAAGTTTTAGGTGGTGTGTGTGTGTTTTTTTTTAATTTGCGCTTTGATAAATCATCCAGGAATGTGCTTTAATATTTTTATAAGGGAAGATTTGAAAATTTTGGGAACGAGCTGAAACAATGCAAATAATTGAACATTTTAAAACATGATATAAAAAGAGAATTTAAACCCTAATTCTTCTTTTCAACTTTGATTTTAATGCACTTTTAATAGATAAATGAAATGCACAGACTAGTGAATTAATTATGTGACCTTGCAGCAAGATGCCCGAAAGACATTTCCCTGCTTTATTTGACCGCCAATAACAATAAAAATAATAAATCTATAGTTTTACCGGCGGACACATTTATTCTTGATCAATAAGGCCATGTGGCTTCCTATACTGTCTC
This sequence comes from Trachelipus rathkii, assembly GCA_015478945.1. Classification (NCBI taxonomy): domain Eukaryota; kingdom Metazoa; phylum Arthropoda; class Malacostraca; order Isopoda; family Trachelipodidae; genus Trachelipus; species Trachelipus rathkii. Next base: position 36,502 of record JABUQX010073142.1, read on the forward strand.
TATACCTTATGTTATTTATTTATATTCTTAGTCATTACTACTAACATCAAGATTATTCTTATAACGTACCCAATGAGCATTATTAAAGCCGTTTTCGTTTTTGGCAGTATTCTTCACGAATTCGTACGAAAAATAAGAACGTTCTCAAAAAAATCGTTCGTTTTGTCAAATTTTTAAGAAATTTTGAGAATATTCTCACCAAACGTAAAATTTTTTTACAAATTCCGTAAGATTGCTATTTCGCTGTCTTAATGAAAATTCTATCTTATCGAAAAAATGTAACAAAAGGAAATGGAATGCCAGAAAGCAAGCAGTCATGACGAATATATTTCTATTCTGATTAAGTTATTCCCATTTAATATAATATATATATATAAAATTTAACAATAGAATCAATTGTAATGACTTTCAAGAATAGTGAGACTTATGTCAAATATTTTGCGTGATATTACAATTACATATATTATCCACTTAAAGATATTCATTAAAAAATGCAATGAAATAATGTTTTCACTAACGTGTTAGGCGCCGTTTAAATTTTTCGACACCTGAAAAGATGCTTCTTTGAATAAAAAATTGCTATACTTAATTTTCGCTTTTTACAAATCACTATCTATGTAACATACTACTATATATATAAAATAACACTACTCATATAAATACATAATAATATATATATCATAATATATATAATATATATATATATATTCTTATATATATATATATATATATATATTATTATTCTATATATTATATATCCCAATATTATTATATATATATAATATATATATTCTATACTTCATATACTAACTAATACCCAGCCAAAGAGAAAGAGCCAACAAAGAACGACGCAAAGAAGAATACACTCCCCGAAGACATCATTCCCAAAGCACTGATTATGAATTATCTGTAGATGTTATTGTATAACCAAAATTTATAAAAAGAAAATCAACAAGATCATAAAATATCCGCGGTCGTTTTGGCGAACACAACCAACCAAGTATCTTAAAATAATCGCACGATAAAAAGACAATCTATGGTCTTAACTACGCAGATAAAACTGCTAAAACGAAACGGCTTTGACGTGTTGCCCCAAGTGGCATTATATACATCATAATAAAATAAATATAATAAATTATATATTTATATACTATATACCTATATATTATAAATTGATTCCTAAATACACATATAATACTAATGAATCAATCTATATATATAAACTATGATAACTACTAAATATATACTATTAAGACCTGATATATTATACTATATATTAAGCTCATGTGGGTAAGAAACAGCAATCCGCGCGTGTGTGAAGTTTAAGTTCATCCAATATTAAAAGAGCTAGACTACAATTTTAAGCTCATCTTCCACTGACGTTTTTTTTAATTCTATTTTCTCACTGTTAGTTTCCTTTACGTTCATTCCTAAGGCACACACAAGAACACAAGGTATTGCTATTACTATTTCATTTTCGCATCACGCACCATATAATCCATATAATATCTATATATATAATATATATATAAAAGCAAACAACCAATTAATTATATAATATTAAATATAATATATTAATATATAATATATATAATAACTACTATATATATATATATAATTTACTAAATATAAATAATATAATAATAAATATATATATACATAAATCATACACCGACTTTCTTTTCATCAGATTGTGGTTGGAAGCAACGTGCGATAATACAAGCTACACACACCTGAAACAGAAAAATAGTAGAAGAACATGACTATAGTATATTATTTATCTATTTCATAGGTTTATTTGTTTTCTTTGGTTTCGATTTTTTTCTTATAATATCAAAATATAGTCGTTTAGTCTTTAAAGATGTCTCTTTCAAAGAAGCTTTTAATTATTGCATTCTTTTTTCTTGCCATGAAAATGTGATCTTGAACCTTTGAATTTAAAAGAGAATTTTAAAAGATCAAAAGACTCTATTTCCTTAAATGTAAAAAATATTTGCTTTCGAATGTATTCAAATCCTTTTTCACATAATTTTCACAATCTTTTTCTGCCTTTTTCACTTCCTCTATTTTCTAGATCTGCAAATTACAATTTTTTCCAACAGCGTTTCGCCTTCTATTTTGCTGTTTCTTTCTCTTATATATGTACTAAAGATTTTTAATGTTTAATCAGAAACACGAAATTACTATTAAAGGCAAAGTCTACTAAAATATGTTAATGCTTAAATAATTCTGTATAGTAGAATTTAATTCACAGAGACTCCGTGCTTCTTGGTTATTACCTATACGCTGTTTTTCAAAAATTCGATAAAATTCTAATATATATCCAATACTACTACGGCTTCTCTTGATTTGAAAGCTGAAGGATAGAGGTAAAGTTAATACCAAAACACAATATACATATATATGAGAGAATTTACTAAGAACTCCTATTCCACACATGATGGAAAGTTTCTTCATAAACGAGAAAGATATCTTATATATATATATATATATATATATATTATACCTACATATATATATATATATATATATTATATACTATAACCCACCACCACTAATTATAATAGACTACATACATCATCTATACTAATACTAACACATATAATAACTATCATATATATATATTTATATATTATATATATATATATACTATACTATATATATATATAATATATATATATATATATATATATATCAAAATCTAACTAAAATAAACGTAATTTGTTTTATAAAAAAAATATCTTAAAACCTTTCACTTCTAAAGTAGCAAATCCCCAAAACAGGAAAGCTGAAATTTTAATTAAAGGTAATTAATTACAAAAATATATAATTATAATGTTTATTTATTATGATGATATTAAAGTAAGTCTACCACCTCCAAATATGTGTAATAATCAAAGTTAAATATGGAAAAATTGTAAATTTGGGAAAAGCAAAGTTTGTATATATATTATATATATATATATATATAATATATATTACAGTTATAATATTATTATATATATATATATTAATAATATATATATATAATATATATATTACTATATTTATATATACTCTATACTATATACCTATATATATATATATAATCTTAAAATAACTTCTATAGAGCAATAAATAAATTTTATACGTTTTATATTAGATAATAAAATGTTATAAAAAAGGCGAAATGAATAAACATCGTAACAAAAGTATAAAAATTAAATTTAGAAAAAAAAAATGAAATTAAAAAATAAAAATTTTATTTTCGATTTTGGACGAAAATTAAATTTTTTCAAACTCAATTTTGCTTGTCCAAAAAGAAGAAAAAAAGAAAAAAAAATTATTTCTCAAGTTTTTTAATTAAGGGTCTTGATAATTTGAGGTCTTTTCCATCTATTATTATTATTATTATTATTATTATTATTATTATTATTATTATTATTATTATTATTAATAATAATATAAATTATTATTATTATTATTATTATTATTATTATCATTTTTATTATTATTATTATTATTATTAAGCCTTTTTTTCTATTAATGATTAATTGCTTTAAAATCGTAATAAAATAATATATTATTATAAAAGAACAATGCTTTTAAATTGTAGTGTAAAGAATATATTATTTTAAAAGAACAATAATATAACACTAATAATAGTATTATTTCTATTATAGCTATTACGATGAATGATAGTAATAATACTTGATGAGATGTCGTAAATCTTTTGCATTACTTTGTGGGCCT
>JABUQX010073143.1:0-22500 GCA_015478945.1 Trachelipus rathkii
TATATATATTAGGTATATAAATATTATAGGTATATATATATACTATATATCCTCAGTGATTTATCTTTACCAGTGTGCAAACGTATATTGACTATATAGTGATTTAGATACATACGATAATATATATAACATATTAAACACAATATATATAATATTATATAGTATATATATATATAGCTAGTATAACCAAAACGTATGGAATAGTAATACTACATATATATATAAAAAATATATAAATTATTATATTATATATTAATATGTATAGATGGTATAATTTTTGAGAGTGAGGGTATTTAGGTTTATTAAAATACTTAGGACATTTTAGAGAACCCAGGGCATATACTGTGAGAGAGATATAAAAGATAATAATGTACTCAATAGCAACAGATTAATGAGGTTTTGTCGAAAGTGGATATGAAACTCATATTACAGTCAGGATATTATGGTGCAAATCGAGTATTATTCGCCACTTAAGGGTATGATGAATGTAGGTATATATATATAGGTGAGGTATATAATATAGGGATTTTCTATTTTTGACTTGGGTCATTATATTTACCTTTAACTTAACTATAATATATCTCTGTACATACCCGGTCATGTTGCTACACCACACTACACTATACACTAGGTACTTTGAAAAGGGGCCCAAAGTCATCACAGGAGCACTTATTGCTTGCACAATATAATATCAATATGAAATATCTTTGCAAAGAAATCTTTTATAATGAGTAAATGCGATCTACGTTAGACATGGTCCAAAGGGGGAGGGGTAAGGGTTTTGAAACTTGGGCGCGATGTTTATGGCATTTATCACCACGAGAGAATGACCTAAAAGTAAAAGGAATAAACACTTTTTTATTCATTGAGATAACATTATTAATACTTCTACTGATCCAAAACTTGGTATTTACCTTTTAATTTAATTCAATATGAATATGATATCTTTGAGGACAGAAAGGTTTCAATTTTAAATTAAGATAATTTAAAGAATATATTTGAAACAGAAAATTATTTTTTCATTCCTTGTATGAAAAGGGTTGGTCTAATATCAACTTCAGTAACAAAAATTATTGGTCTTAAATGTCTGAAAAAGGACATAAAAAAAAATTTCTTTGGTATAAAAAATGTTGGCTAAAAATTCATAATATTTTGCGTCCCGTGCAGCGGCGACGGGGGGTGCAAATGGAACAGAGCGGGGAAACGTCAAGCGGCGGAGGTCAGTAGTCATGTACTATTGTTCAAGGATAGACAGCGAAGTAGAGAGAAAGCTTTTTGATTATTAAGAAAGACAAGAAGTGAGATAAGAAGTAACAAAGGAAAGAAAAGAGTAAGAAAGAGAGAGAGAAGGATGGCGAGGGGAGAAAAAATTTCGAATAGAGAAGAATTATCTGATGTTTTTTAGGAGTGAGACGCCCATTGTAATAAAATCGAAAGGAAGACAAACAAATGGAAAAAAATATTAAATTTAGAAAAGAGTTCTTTAATTTAATCATTGCAAATATCACATAACACTAACACTTTATGTTATAGCACATAATGTTTATAAAATTTATTAACAGCTAAAGAATAATCTATGGAGTATACGGGATTGAATCCTATTTCTTATAAAATCTATAAAGTAGCACTATAAAAAGATAACTTATTTTTTTGTTTCAGTATAAAAAATATTTAAAATCTTGATACCATAGCCTGTATAAGATTACCAAAAAATTTCAAATTTCTCATCTTAAATCTCAGATCACCAAAATACCTTCGACAGTTCCTCTCAGATCTCGATAATCATCTTCTCCCTCTTTTCTTCTTTTCTTAAATTCTTCGCTATGCTTGTTAATCTCATATTTACTCTTTACTTCTTGCTTTCTTTCCATACATCTATCTCCTAGCATCACTATAAATAATCTTCTTACTGTCTCTCATTTGTCGAATAATACTCCTCATACTATACATCTAGGCCTCTCATAATTTTCATACCTTTAATAAAATCACCCAAATGGCTATCTTATCGAGAATCTTAGAGGAGAGCTTCATATCAGGTAGAGAGTTAAGCGGATAGTGTCAGAGTCGAGGATCAGAATTAAAATCAACTTACGAATTACTCATAACATGAACTGTGACGATTATTTCTTTTTTATGATTCTCTTCCCAGGATTAACATCTTCGATACGTCGATTTCAGTACGTCGATTTTTTTCCATCACGTTTCCTCTTCTATAATCTTTCTTAAGTAGACCCTCTTCTCTAATTTCGAATTTATCTTCTGTATTACACCACATCCGTTTCTTATATCCCCTCATATTCTTAAAACACAAGATTTACTCCTTTCGCACAGGTCATTTATTTTTGTTAAGATGGATTAAATTTCAACTCCTCTGCAGAACATTCTATTTGAGATGATACTCTACATATAAGTTTATATATTTTACAGGTGAAAGACATTCCTGGTGAAATCAAAATTGATCATTTTCTAAATAGCTTAATCAACACCCATTCAAGATTCGAGTCTTTAATTACCCATTTCCAAAAACTTTCTTTTCCATTTGGATCAAAAAGATGATTACAGAGGAACCAGTTCAATAACCTTTCAATATTTCGTTCTCATTCCGCATAGAATCCACTGCCATTATAAACCGATTCCTCGACATCGGTTTAAACCTATGGTCTTTTTCAGCAATTCCTTCCTTTAAATCACGTCCTGTCACTTCAATGGCCCTGACCAAGTAAAGAACTTCGTCACGATGTAAATCAAATTTCTTTATTCACTTTCCTCATAATTTTATCCACTATTAAAATAAACCAGAAACTATATCTGATTTTGTTTTATTGTCATTCCTTTTCCTTTGAGCAAAATCTCTCTCTCTCTCTTTGCATCATCTAATGTTTCGTAAAATAAGCGAGATAGAGAAATACGCGAATTTAATATATTAAAAGTTACCTATTAATATCAGGTTTCCTAAAATTCTGAAAGGATTTTGACTTCCAAAATATTTATTATTATTTTCAAAAAGTTTATTAAAATTGAATACCTCTTCTGTCTCAAAGCATAGTCTTATTCAAACGCTTAAGAAATGACATTTTTAAAATAAAAAGCTGTGAACATAATACTCTTTTCCTGGTATCATATTCTATTTTGCGCGGCTCCTGCTTACATATTTCAATCTCTTCTGTCTCTACTATCTTCATAACGGAATATCATGCCTCTTCCAAAGAATCACATCTGTCATCTCATTCATTTCCAACTTTTCGTTCTTCTACTATCTCTCTCTCCTTCTGGCTCTTCTCTAATTCTCTTTTACCTCTCGCTTACAGTGGATAGAATCGGATACTTCTCCTTTCTACTCAATCTTCACCACTCCTATCTCCATCTGGCTTCCTTTCTTCATCATCTTTCCACTCTCTTCCATTTCACTTCCTCGATCACAAAAAATGCATTACTTCCTACATCTATCTACTGGAAAAGATTCAAAAACTTCCATGCATACACTTCTTTGAACACTCGTGGTATTCTTCATTTCTGAAGGTGCAATATTGCGTAGAGGACCCATATACTGAGCTCATATGCTCTTTCTCACTACATCTCTAATATCTAGACTTGTTGTACTTATCTCACCTAGAGATACTTTCCTCCCCTCAAATCAATATAATTTAACATCACAATAAGAATATTTACCCTTATTATCAAATTACAATTATCTCGTTACCATCACATGACATCGACTTTTCTCTTTATTTTCTTTAAGTCAATTTCACTTTTTTAATTATATTTATAAATCTGAAAATCAGCACTATATAATTAAAGATAATAATTATCATAAAACTCCGACCCTTACATGTATACCTACGTCCTTCTTTACACCATACTTCTTTGTTTATCACATCTAGTGTTAGCATCTCATGTAATAAGAATCAAATCTGTATTAATTCGTTGCTATAGAGCCACAGAGCACGCCACATAAATTTATAAGTTAATCATACACTAAGTAATACATAAACATAAGTCACTTCAATATCTCTATTATCGATTTATTTCATGTTAATTGTATATATTTTAATATTTTTTATATACATATTTATTTCCAAATTTATTTTCTAATAAATGTTTAATGATTTTGAGCAATATTATAAAATTATTAGTCAATATAAATTATATTATTATTATTATTATTATTCTAGACTGGAGGTATATTTAATTAAATTTAATTATTTATTCATCATTCATTTATATATTATAATAATTTATATATATATATCTTATTTAATTTAAGTTTATTTAATTTATTATTTTATATCTATTATCCCACTATATAATACTAAATGTAATTAATTGTATTTAATCTCATATTAAATATTATTTAATATTATGTCTACTACTAAATTTTTTATAATGCCGACTTATTATCTTTTAGAATATAAATATTATTATTGTTATTTATTTTATCCATATAACTAATATTAATTCTACAGCAATCTATTTTATGTTTTGTTCAATTATATAATATCTAAAATATTTAATATTTTATGAAAATTTCCATTTAATTTAATTCACATGATAGTGATTTTAATTTATTGTATATATTAAGTAGTAATATATTTTATTTTAAATTATTAATAAATATAATCTACAAATTTATTATCTAAATATTATATATATATTTATAATTTATATAATAATTATTCATTATATTATCTATTTATTTTCCATCCATTATTCATTATTATAATTTATTCTCAATTATAATTTATTATTATATTTCAAGATTTACTCTTAATTCACATTATTCTATCTCTATGATGCGAGATGCTGCTATCATTACTATTTTACATGTATATAAAATTATAAAATAATTCTACTCTATATTCAAATTATTAATTATATTATGTTGCTTCATACTCATACTTATTCAATGAAAATGGAAATTATATTGGATTTATTTTACATAACATCTTATTCTTATTTAGATTTACATAACATCCATCTCGTATTTATATTTATTGAAGTTACTCTATTCTCATATATATTTATATAACTTGCGATTATCTTTATAGTAGTCGTATTAAAAATGTTAATTTATGTCGTATCGTTGAGTTATAGAATTCTAAATAATTTAATATAAACATTAGAGCTACCTACTCCATATCGTATTTGTCCCAACCATAAATTAGAACTTCTTTCTCATTGTACATTATCTTATTGAGTCATTAATATGGTATTATTTACCACTTTTTTATCTACTATATCATGTTTTGTCTTCGAGAATTTTTTAGGCACAATTACTACTCTCATCGTGCCTGTGATTTGATTGTTATAGTGCCTACAATACAACAAGTAAATCTAATTGATGCACTTTTGTACAATTAAACTTGATTGTATCACTGAGACATATTTTTCTCATGATTTCTCCATTCATTATATCTAACCACTTTCGTATCTTGTATTCTTACTACAGTATCAAACTTTACGATCCACTCAGTATCTTCCGACTCTATCATAATAATCTAATCAATTGTCAATATTGCATTAATCCATTTATCATATAATCATTCAGGCGAGTCGAGTCCTTTTAGGTTAGATTTAACTATTATTTTTAAATCGTATTAATTTTTATATTTTACTTTGTTACCCATCCAATCGGCTTCTTGTTAAGTTGTATGCTTTGTCAGGTGCTCACATCCCTCGTCAGAATCTTCTTCCAAAATATTTTATATCTTTAACAAGGTTCCTCCTCTACTTCCTATCGTCTTTGCCTTTAACGAATGCTAGCAGCCTCGCGCCTTCCGTATCCATCTTCTATTTCTCCTATCCTCGTTACTCCTACTATCCAAACGAAATCTCCTCGCAACATGGTCCCTCCCATATTCCATCAGTCATCAGGGCGATCATGATTTTCTTATCCCCTTACCCTCAGTTCTTTTCACAAGATTTTTCCAAATTCCTAAAATTAATCTTAACTGGTTTCTCTCACGCATTCCAAAACAGGTTCCACTCCCTGTTCTCTCCTCACCAGCTCGCTCCTCATTCTGTTTCTCAACGATACGCCTCTAAATTGATTCTAAGTTACTCTCATTTTTCCTGGTGCCTAAACCGTTTCTGTTCTTGCTTTTTGTATCGTATTCCATTTCCCAGCATTTCAGGGATGTATCACATAACAACAAATCGGTCTCAGCATTATTGTGTTATATATTTAATTAATTTTTAATCGGCGTCTCGAGTATGAGTAAAACCTTTTCCAACATCCTACTTCTTTCACTCTTGCCACATGACCTGCACAGTTCCCCTTTAATTAATCTGTTTGAGCATTTCATAAGTTTTGCACGTTATTCAATTAATGCCTAATATAATTATTACATCAAATTCGGATTTTCAGAATTTCATCTATATTACTATTCCAGACAAATAGTTCTAAGATGAGAATCTCTATAGGTATCCTCTCCCTTTACTCGACATGTTCGTCTTCCTCGATCATTCTCAAAGTACCACGCCGCAATCTTAAATTCTATCGCACTACTTGCTTATGTCCCTGTATCTTTCTATGTTCACTTATCCCTCTTAATCTTCAATCATCTTATCGATGGCCTATTCCCTCTCTCTCGTCTTCATGTTGTCGGTTCCGCTCTTTATTATGGCATTCGTTCCCTCTGTTTGGGCCTCAAAAATATCTCACTAGGGTCTAATTAATGTTTTTTCAGTGTGGATTCCTCTCATTTATATCCATCCAAAATTACATGCTCTTTCGGTTTAGCATGGCTTTCTTCGAACTCCCTGATTGTTATATTCACATTTCAAATTATTGGACATGAAGCGAGATATTTTATATACAAGGGTGGTACATTTATCTACTATTACATCTCACACGCTAGGCATTCCTATATCCACACATTTTGTTCATATACTCGATCGCTATTATCAGGAAGAAGCTAATGGCTTGATCGGTATCTCATCAATCTCCTCTCCTCACTATGTTTTAACCTTGTATATCGGACTTCAATATCCACCTTCATCTTGTTATATGCTTCTCGTCCTGTATGTATTTCTATCCTGACATGTTTACTTAGCACTCTGCTTCAATTATGTAGTTAAACGGGCGATCTTTAATGGTGTTTTTTTTGTATAATCATTCGCGTCTTGGGCGTTCTTATATCTTTACGCATGCTGTACCGTCATTCTAGGTTATAGGATACTGATGGGTCTGTGCCCGATACACCTAGAGAGTCTTGCGTATCACACACTTTCCTAGCGGAACGAGAACGGTTATACGTGCTTTTTGCCGGTTGCTCATTTAGGTTTACGAAATGTCTGATCAAAAGTGCTCCTTGTTTGGTTCCAACGTGCCTATGTTAAGTTAAGGCAGCATTGGCACACCTGGCTGCTCGATTCCATCTTATAGATTTTTCTATAACCTTCTGTTTAATCCCTATTTCTTTACATAATTATTGATATTAAAATATTTCATGTAAAAAAAAATTTTTAGGAGTCTAAGTAGCTGGAGCGATAATGACCATTTGGCCATAGAAATATCCGTGCTGTCGGCCACATTTGGGGTTTTTATCCAACTCATTGTCTCTCTCCGAGAAGAGTCCTCCATCTACTTATATATAATTGCTTTTTTTCCTCAAAAGAATCCCATCTCATTTAATAAATTTTCCACTGATTTATTACACCTCGACACTTCACATCAACAAATTATACTTATCTTCCTCCTCATAATAAATTATTTCCTAACCGTCTTCATATTTCTTATTTTCTTTTTTATAGGTACTTCTTCTTAGAATTGAGTACTTCTACGAAGTACGATGGATTACTCTGGTTTTAATGTGTTTTAGTTGTTCTCATCTATTGCCGTTGAATATATGATTTTTATTCATTAATCCTTTATCTCTACATGACCAACATTTCCCATGAGTTTATCTCGGAAGGAACACACTGTTGCATTCAGGAGTTATACGACTAAATTGTTTAGAAGTTTAAATTAATTTCCAGTTTTCCATTTTGTTATGGAAATCCCTAAAATATCACAGTAGAAGTCTGATAAAATTCTCGTGAATGATAAAGCACTCTTGAAACCTTGTATTAGGGGTAAATATCACAGCTTCCCTTATCTTGGTTACGCCTATTTTGTCCTATTCAAAACACTTCTCAAATGAATCAATTCATCATTGCATAAAGTTCATATATTACTTACTTCTCATCATATCTCAAGTTCATTGTAAAATTTATAAAAAACCATCTATCTTTTTATCAGTGTTTTGACTAATGTCGTCTTCTCAACCCGAGAGATATTTGTAGACACATATAGTAAAAACCTAATCACATTATTCTCTCCGACTATTTTACCTAAACCATCAGGCTGATTCTGGTAATTGTTCCCGCCCGCCTATGTTTCGCGGCTCCTCTATTACTTGTGCTTTACTGGTAGTTGCTACGCCGCGGTTATCAAGTGCCCTAATAATGTATATTCTAAGTATAATATCACAAAAAATATACTACAAGACTATCATTATCAATTACATCTCATATAATTGGATAGGATCCTATTTTCTCAGCTTACTTCTCCTTATTAAAATCTGTCTTCGCTCTCCAATGCTCAGTCCCTCTCTCTTCACGTGTTATACTCATGCTCGTCCTTATTCGAGGTTAGTATATACTAATCCTTAGGTTAGTATATACTATGCAGATGGAGTGAGGCAATATTTCATAATTTTTCTTTTTCCTCAATAGTCTCAGAATATTATTGTGCCCCATTCTTCTATGAGGACCTCGCCCTCATTGTAGCTTTCCGCTCCTCATTATCCATTTTCTAAATGGTTCGGGTGTCTGAATTTATTATTCTTCTTCCTAAATCTCAAATTCGTGTGAAGCGATACTATGAATCGTTACCGGCATACTTCTGCACTCTTCATATATCAAACCAGTTTATTCTTTTCTTAATTGGGAGACCCTAGTAATCATTGATTCAACCACATTACAGAGTTTCTCTTATCCTCGCAATCATTCATTTTTTGCCTCTGTAGGTATACTCTTGCTTTGACCTTGAAGTCTTCAGCCTGAGGTCATTCCAAGAAAAGAATTTTTTTTTCCAGATGAAGAAAAAAATATATATTTAGTTTCCTCTTTCTATTTTTATTTATTATCTATATATATATTATAAATATTATCATATTATATATATATATAATTATATATAACTTATCTTTATTATTATATTTGTATGTCTACATTTGGGACTCTGATACATTCATGTCAGTATTCCCATTGCAACAATGCCTTGAAAATGATTTATATTATAATATATATTATATACTCATATTACCTTTTTATAATTAATTTATCAGTAAAATAAGCACGTATTGGAGTAGTCATTTATGATGGATACATCTTATATTTATTCCTTTTAATCTAAATAAATGGTGGTCTTTGTGGATTTAAAAAAAAAGGTTTCGTTTTTTAAATAAGAGAACACATAAAAAAACCAAGTTCCCTTGTAACGAGTAAGTTCGGCTTAAATTCTCATTTTTTTTAATTAGAGCTTTTAAGGGTTTTTAACTCTTTACAACTCATGCAACTCAATATTATTTATTTCGCAAATAAAAATCTACATGTCAGAGTACATATTAACTCGTTTAAATAGAGTCGTTACTCATACTCCAATATTATATTTTTAGTAGAGTTTTCGTACTTTTAATATCAGTTTATATAGTGCTGTGGTTTGCTATTATAATTTTACTACTATAGTATCACCCTATTACTGATTTTATTATATTTATGTATTTCATATATTATATTATTATAATTATATTATATATTATATATTTTTTCTCGTTATTTTATCATATACATCACCTCATTGTATATTAATTTCCTATTTAGGGTATTATTATATATTCTTTGAGCATTTTATATATATTTTACTAATTACCTTTGATTTTTTAACTTCCCTGTTAGGATTACTTTCATATTTATATATAATTAATATATATTTACTTCATCCTACCACTTTTTTTCTTACTCCCCATAGTATCTGGTGGTACATGTGTTGTCTCTCTCATGGTACACACATCATTCACATTCAATTCCAACATATTCTATCTAAAACATCACGGTTCCGAAAAGAATATCGACCCAGCCTTAATCCCGTCTCCATCTCTCTGTTACCATTTCACCTTTCTCACGTAAGGACCCTGCGCAGGCTTCGTTAGTTCATTAACTAATTTCACCCCTATTAGCCATTTCACCAGGTGACTAATTGCGACGGGGACTCGCCATCATCCGAAATTTCGTTCTCGAGTGAGTTAACAGAGTCCATCCCTTGACCCAGGTTGGGCCACAAATCATTATCCCCCTATCTACAACACCTTCTGTATTTTATAAATAGATCATGCCATCTCTACACTCCTTAATTTATTATCTCTCCAACCTTTATATGCTCTCCTTCCAGTACCTCGTTCAGCCTCAGTAATCGTTCAATCCTTTATCTTTTCCTTCGATCTCGCCAGTCCGGCTTTCAGCCTTTTGCAACACACTCCTACCTCCTCTATATTCTGCGTTTAAAATATGTAACTATTCAAAATTAATTGATAAACTTCTACCAAACCACCTCTCAACTATGCTTTGATTGGTATAGCTCATTCTTATCGTTTATCATCCCCTTTTCCCTTCACTAACGACACAACTCTCTAATATGTTTCCATCCTCATTTTTTATTCAATTCTTTCATCACACTTATACCTAGCATGCTTCCCCTAAAGGTTGACCAATTCTGGAATACACCCTTGAGAACTTTATGAGATTATACTCTTTCCAAGACCTTAATTGTTTCAACTTAACTCTATATAAACCATTATCGACAATATACAACAAAGGTAACAACATACCTAACTCATGTAAAGATTAACCTCTTATGCGCACTATATAACGACTTAGTCCTCTTACATTCACCAAACGTGATATAATTGCATACACAGCTACACCTTTACCTGCCATTATCAGAATAAGTGGCAATGTATAACTTAAAAGCCCCAACTAACTGTTTTCCAGACTGACTCAATGTCACCTTTAAAACCTATATTCTATGTACCTTATATAGTATCAAATGACACACTTTGTTTCCATGCTGCTCATAACATCTTAAACATACAGTTTCAACATATAATATATATACTGTAGGATATGTCCTAATATTTTACCATAACCTAACTAATTATCTACGTATTACTAATCCAAACCCCCTCCTATTTACACACATCTATACGACCACATTCTCTCCTACGAATCTCTCTCTACTTCTATTTCAGATCGCTATACACCATACAAACCAAATCATTACCGCATAATAATAAGTAGGGCAACCTCTACTGTCTCCATTCTTGATCATTCTAACACCATTTCCTTCCACGTCCATCTCTAGTTCTTTCATATGAACTACTACACAACATCCTATACAAATTGATAACCAAGGAAGATACCATATACACAAATAACAAATTGCCTCACTCTACGCAAATTAATACTAAATACCAAACTTATTGACACTCCTTTATTTTTTATTCTCTGTTACATCTACCGTTTCATTATTATTGTCATATTCAATACTTTTTGATTCTTGTTGCTGATGATGGATGACATGATTTATGAAGACGAAATTTTCAATAAAAATTTCACTATTGGTGTCATGCTCATGATTACCTCCCCTTGATTGCAAATTTCCATAAAACTCTAAATACAATTTAATTTCTTCCTCTCCCCTTTTCATTTTCTTCTATTTCATTTGACCTATTCAATTGGTAAAAGATTTGATACCAACACATCCTCTTTTCTATCTCATTCTCTAACGCACCTTGTTCTTCACCAATACAGTTTCCGTTCAGGTCAACATTCGACTCGCAACCTCTTT
This sequence comes from Trachelipus rathkii, assembly GCA_015478945.1. NCBI lineage: Eukaryota > Metazoa > Arthropoda > Malacostraca > Isopoda > Trachelipodidae > Trachelipus > Trachelipus rathkii. The sequence continues at coordinate 11,888 of JABUQX010073143.1, forward strand.
TTCTGATTTGATTGTTGCTACAGCGAGCTAGCATATATATCTCTGCTTCTTACCACTTCAATTAACATTCAATACCTTACAGTAGCATTTACAGTTCCCTTAACTATCTCCCTTGAGGCGCTTAACTGGGCTAGCGCCTGATATTGGTACTGGATTATCCTTTCTGACTTCTTCTCTACCATCCCTTGCGATAACTATATACTTCTCTCATAACTGCTTGAGTTATTACTTACCATTATGCTAGTTCAAGATATATACATATGCTCATCTTGCCTGTCCCATTTTTTGAGTGGAAGTTTATCATTTTTCTAGTCACCAGTATCTTTGTCAGTCATATACCGGTGCTCTTATATGTAATTGACGCACGTTCTTTCAACTGATAGTCTGCGTCGTACCAGAAAGACATATTACACGCACGTCTTTAACTAAATAGAAGAAACAGAACGTCAAGTACCCGAACAAGAAAATAGCACGTAGTTACCCATGTCTCAATTGTATAAAATGAAAAGCCCGAACAACGTAATATCATGATAAATCACGAAGTCTACAATTTTAAGAACTTAAGCGATCCTGAAATTCGTAATAAGTCAAGGATTTTTCTCAAAAAATGACACACATCCTTACATATTGATTTTCTATTATTTGTCAATTTGTCATATCCCACTAACTAATTTAATCAAGTCTTAACCTTTCTATCTGAGCATTCCTTATCACATGATAGCAGTCATCGCTATTCCCCTAGATTAATAGTCCCCATTCTTAAATAACTACTACTCTATCCACATACATTATGTATTACATTATACTCATTCATCTATCTTATATTGTTATCTCTTGATCTACGTCATTTAGCCAGTCATTTATTAAGCTATATTATCATTATCCTATTTATTTTTACGCTCTTATATATATATCTCAAGCATTCTTACTCTTAAATGGATAAAAGGTTGAGCTTCCTCTCAAATGAGATTTTTAAATATGTCGCTACACTATGACTTAAACCAGCGCTTTATCTGGAGGTATAATACTTATTAATTAAGACGCCTAATGCTCAACCTACATTATTTTATATTCCAATTCTAACATTAATATCCTACCACTCATCTGATTATATCTAATTCTACACTACGTATAATCTAATTACTTTAGTGCACACGCCTACAATACTTTATTTAGCACTGCTACAATTTAGTCTATTATCCATGTTTATTAATTTAGTTTCATAAATTATTTTTTATAATTTTAATAAAATTGAAATCCATCGATTTACATACTGAGTCTTATATTTGTTACTGACATTTTAATCCTTATTTAAACCCTTATTATCCAACTAGATCTATCTACTTCAGAAGGCTTCCACTATTAAACCTGTACTCATATATTATCTAGAGTACCTACCGTAATCACTACTATCTCATCTCCATTACATCATGAAGCCCTCACTAACTTAATTTACATAAGAAACAAACATTAAATGAAGATGTGAAGTTAACTTTCAAGTAGCCGGACTACGGAACATAAATCTATAAAAAACAATATAACAAAAGGAATTATTCTATTGAAGCACTTCCTGTTTGACCAAACAATCACGATTACAAAATACTAATTACTATTAATCACTTTTAAAATAAACTACATTAATAGAACTCTTTTATAAATGGTTCGATAACATGAATTTACGATGAATAAGTACTCATTAAAGAAGTCTGTTAAAGTAATAGTTAATTAATACATAATGCCATCATTACCGAATCTTTTCATCTCTCTCTATTTTCCATTTACCAGCAGGAGAACTATCAATTATCTCACCTTCCTTCACTCAAATGAAATGTTACTCCCTCTATGAATACAATAGTTTACAAATATAACAAAACGATTTTATATCATATATAGTATATATATATTATAGTAATATATAATTGATATATAGTATATGATAGGATATAATATAAATACACAATACTACATATATATTATAAAATGATGGACAGATTTTTGAAATTTTTAATTTAATAAAAAACGTCCAAAATTATCTAATCATGTTATAAAAGAACAGATATGGAATAATAACTATTGCCCATATCTACACGGCCATCTTTAATTATTGGATCATTACATATCACTAAATAAAATTTATTTAATCTATGATATAATAACATTTTCTAATATGAATAAAGAGATGTTAATGTATATTGGATATTTGTATATATAAATAGATTCTATTATTCAAAATTTAATTGAGTTATTTATATTATACTATATATTTCTGCTGGTTATATACCTAGTCTAAATCACAAACTGTACTGATTAAGTATTATAAAAAGAGATATAGATATATATTTTCCTTTAAACTACAATATTAATAATAACCCAATTCTTGTATAGAGAGATTCAACTAAATCCGTTCAACATTTTTTTAATAATGATCCAGAATAATTACCTACGGACTCCAAGATAGGGGTATTGGTAACTGCTATTATTTTAAGTATTACAGTATATTCATACAATCTTTAGTATATACATAATTACGTGTAATGTTGTTAAAATATAAAGTTGATAACACATTTTGAGTTTAAAAAAAAAAAACGTGATTTTGTTTTTTAATAAAAGTAAATAATATAAAGAAAACCGTATGTTTTTTTCTGAATTCTATAATGTATTATAATGTATTATACATTAAATGTATGTTGTATGATGTATTTATTTTAATATATAGCTATATGTATTATTGTTATGTATATTATAGTGACGAGTAGTATGTATATGTATGTATATATTATGTAATTACCAGTTAAAGTATATAAATATATATATTTAGAAATGAATAAAATATGAATGAATTAAACACTTTAACATTGCTGATTTAACCTACAATCAGTTTTCTTTAATCTTCTTTAATTTAAAAATTCTTTTGTAAGTGTCACGGAGTTCTCATATCGAATTTCTTTTTGTTAAAGTGAAACGGAGAATAAAAATATGTTGTAAAAAAAATTTGCTGAGGTAGATTCCGAGAAGATTCACCATCAAAGGAATAAAAGGTAGCAATAAAGAATTCCGATTTGCACACATACTAGATGTCATACTAAAGATGACCTACTTACTCGATACCGAGTTGTGACAAAACTATATAGAGTATATACTCTTAAGCATTAATAAGTTATGAAATGTAATTTAAAAATGTTAAAATGTTTAAAAAAGTAGACATTTCATTCTTATTTAATTACTTATTTTATTTTATATGTTTCTAACAATTATTAATATAACAATTAATAATAATAATAATAATTAATAATTAATTATATATATAAAAATTATAATTTAATAAATATTAAATAATATAATTAAATATAGTATATAATATATATATAATTAATTACTAATGTATAAAATATATTATAAATAAAATATATATAAATTATAAATAATAATAATATAATAATAATAATAATATAATAATAACAATATAATAATTATATTATACTACTATTATAATTATTAAATTATTAATATTAAATTTATTTATATATATATATAAATATATATATTTATATATATATATAATATATATATATCATGACAGGAGAGAGAGAGAGAGAGAGAGACGAGAGAGAGAGAGAGAGAGAAGAGAGAGAGAGAGAGAGAGAGGAGAGGAGAGAGAGAGATGAAGAGAGAAGAGCAGAGAGGACACAAAAAAAATTAAATTCTTGAGGAAATGAATGAAGGAAAAGATGAGATGAAGAAATGAAGAGATGAAGAAGAGGATAAAAAAAAAAAGAGTGAGAAGAGATCGATAAAGATAAAAATAATAAGATAATAAAGAGTAATAATAATAATGAAATATAATAATAAATATGAATATAAATAGATAAATGAAAGATAATATATGAATAAAGTAATAAGAAATAATAATTAAAAAGAAGTATATAATGTTTATTATAAAATAAGTAATTTTAATAATAAAAATGAGATAATAAAAATAAATAATACATAATAATAAATGAGAGTCAATAACATAAATACTAGTGATGGATTGTCAATGTACAATTACATAGGCAAAAATGGATAAGTGAACAAATATATTAAACAGAGAAGTATAATGAGAGAGAAATAAATATATAATTTATAATTACATAAAATACTAAATTATTAATCTTTTTGATTATTAGCTAAAACCTGCGGCCACAATGCAAATTCTGATATTTAAAATTTGTATATTATTTTGGGGATTCTGATTTGAAGAAAAGGAAAATTCTATGTTTGTTTCCGTACTCAGTGAACTAGATAATATTTTCATTGGTTTATAATAAGTAGTAATTAATTGTTTGACGCATCTTCTCTCAGCTGGAAAGGTATCTTTCCTAAAAGCTACTCTCTGTTTTAGCAATATTTGAAAAATGAAGTTTGCAATCCGCTATCCTTTGATAATAAGGATGCAACCTGAAATTTTGCCCATTAATTTTGTAATTGTAAATTTGTTGGAACTATAGTCTATCAGTATGCCAATAAAAATATGTTTTGAAGTTATTTATTAATTACACATAAGTTACCACCAACTAATACGAGTAGGGCTTTTTTATTTTATTTTTAGATTTACATACATCTCATGAATTTTGTATTTAATTTAGAAGTCATACATGTGGTCGTCGGCGAGATATCTGTAGAAATGCAAGGTTTAAAGGATTGGGAGAATGGCCGTGGTTGGTAATTGTAACGGAGGGGACTCTAAATGTTAAATTTAGATAAGAGCATATCGGTTGTTGTTTTGGTAGATAAAATAGAACGAATAGGACGAAGAGTCGATAGTGTTGAAATCATGTTGGATGAATAGACAAATGAGAACAATGCATCCGAGTCGAAATTTTGGGGCTGGATGAAAAGAGAAACAGAATTCTTGATGCTAGGTGTAATAGCAAAGTTGTGAGTGGTTGTAAGGTGGCAGGTGAAATATAAACCATGCAAGGGTGGCTCAAGTTATTAAGTGCACTAGTGCTTTCTCCCCACGAGATGTTTTAATAATAATTTGAAATATCTCCGAAATTTAAATATATTTGAGTCTTGATTAAAGAGTAGGAGACATAGTCTAGATAGAGGAGAGAGTGAGTGTGAATTTATAAACGATAATAGCATTGTCAGTACAGGGGATATCTAGGGGAACGGTTAGGTGGGGAAAATTGATTAGAAATGAGGAAATGGGCCTTCCCCGGTGTAAAGAGGGACTGTGTTTGGGAATCGAACGGCTGGAAGACCTAAAGAAAAAGTGCATTAAGTTCAGTGAATAAAAGCGTGGTTCTGAGAAAAAGGGAGACTGCGTGTGATAGTTCAACACGAGATGATATTCGACCGATAAGTAGGAGTGAAATTGTATGGTTTTTATGTAGGGGAATCGATGGATTGTGCGGGCATGTAGCTATTGGACCAGGGGACACCGAGGGGATACCACAGTAGGGGTTTGTTCCTGAAGATGAAGCTCCAGGTGGCGGATTATGGCTGCAACGGTTTCGCACTTAAGCGTATAAGTGGATGTAGGGGGGAGGTCTTTCTTTTTTGACTTAGGACATAGGTCCAATGTTCCTTACTTTCATCATTCTGCATCCGGTGCATGTTTGCACACCCCAATCCGAATTCTATGGAGAGTCAAAGGAAGGTTGAATAATCTTTCTCAACTTTTAACTTACGAACCTGACACTGGTTTGATCCCAAATCTACTTTAATGACTTCCAACCACTCAACATGCGAACGTTGATAGTTATATTTCAGTATATAATTATTACAAATATGAAAAAATCAATAAAACTTGAAATGGCTTGAAAATCTATGAAAACAAAAAAAAATTTTAGTAATGACATTGATGGGAAAAAATATTTAAATTAGGTATTCTAATTTTTTATTGACGTATCCTTTACAGAATACAAAATATTTTTATAAAATTTAACACTGTAGAACCAGTGTTGGTCGAAAAATATCATAAACTTAAAAATTTAGGAAAAAAATGAAATAATAATGGTTTTATAAATTTTTTAAACCAAAAATTTATAACTTTGATAATAATTAATCCTTAAAAAACGTATTAAAATTTATCAAACATTTGTACAACAATATGATTTATTAAAATTATTGGAACAACCAAAAATGCGAACTTTACTAAAATCGAAAAGTTTTTTAGAGATACTCATTATGACAGAGAAGGGAGATCAGGAAATTTAAAAAATATATTGTCCAACAATGAGATGATTTTTTCTTTTTTGGTTTCTCCGGTGTTAAATTAATATTCAAGAGAAGATTCAAAGTTTTCACTATCTTCTGTATTGCCTTTCGATTTATGAACGTTTCCTCATCACAAATAGAAAACAAATTCTGATAAATATTTTTTGGAAAGATGTAATTCATAACGTTCACATGAAGAACAAAATGAGTAATCTATTTGCGATTCACAATCGGAATAAAAGCAAAACTTCCTTTATCAACTTGTTGGTTTCATTAAAACCAAATTCAAAAACTTTCTTTCCAATTTTGTATCAAATAATTAAATCATTATCAGAAAATTCTGTGTTAATCTTTCAATTTCTATATCTCACTTCCCATGTAATTAAACACTATAGAAACCATTTCGTAATACGAGTATTATAAATTATGGTTCTTATGTTTTCCAGCAATTTGCCTCTTTCATGGCTTATTCAGTCGTCAATGCACCCGAACCAAGTAAAGAACTGTCAAAGAATAGTTCAAATTTATTATTTAAAAATGCAAATAGCTTTAAATATAACCAACTTATTTTTAAAAGGAAAACATATTTCTTAAACTCGACAGGATTTTCCTTTTGGATTATAAGGCCAACAATTTTCGATGGCATCCCAACTTTTTTTTATCAACAATAATATTCAAATAACGTCAGTCAGATTGAGAAACTGAATATTGTTCCTGTTTTATGGATTTCCGATCACACGTCCCCCTCTGCGGATAAAAGAATAACTAATTAACACAGGACTTTTTGTATATATCAGCCTAACATGGAAGAGAGTTCCCTATTTAGTGACAATCGTTCATTAACAGACAAGACATCAAGTAAAAATAAGTAAAATTGTCCTATGTCATCACGCGACATACCTCTATTATTGACGATTCGGGGAGTCACACTAGGCAATTGGCAACATCCCTACCACAGGATTCTCGCACACTTTCTAATTAACGAAAGCAACGAATGCCTGCAAGATGACAACAGTTTCGTTATTGTGTTCAACAAAAGATACCTAGAGGAAGATAATAAAGGAAAATCTATTAACAACACCGACTAACGACCAGTCTTTTTAAAGACAACTCTGTCTCTTCGGATCCCAGTCCCTCCGTTAGATTCATGCACACCAATTGAAATGAATACCTCTTACACATAAGTATACAGTTCTGAATATGAGACAAATATATTAAATTATCCCCATAAAATTATCTAGCTACTAACGATAGTGCTTCGCGAAAAGGGTCACAAATATCAATAGGAAAACTCATACCAACTAAAGACCCATCTTGCGAAACTCATCCACTCACGTAATATTTACACTTATCATTTACCTAATGAAATATCATAACTGAGTCTTATTGAAAATCTTTACAATCTTTCTGGGAGAGGTTAAACCAATTCAAATATAATAAGTTAATCAGCTGTGAAAAATCCATATTAAATACAGCATTGAGGTAGTATAGGGTATAAGCCATATATGGCCAAACCTTACAATCCAAAGCTTTCTTAAACACTGTTTAAGTATATTTCATCCCCGAAGATAAAAATCACATTACCTAAAATCAGATATCAGATACATTTTAATATTCAATAGGAGCTGTGAACAAATAATATTTCTTACACATGAACTTACCAACAATTAGCAATAAACCTTCCTGATATTCTATTAAACTTCCTCGACCATATCAAAACCCAACTAAGAACTGTTGAAGTGCTGAGTAACAATTTTACTCAGTGGATGTATAATATTCACCAAAAAACCACCTTTCAGTCATTATGACAGAAGATTAAATAGGCTTATCCTTTAAAACATTTTAACCCTTTGTAATTATGTGTAACGACAAACTTACAATAAATAAATCAAATTCGATTCAAATCATTATAAATTTCAATTGCTTATTTGTACATAAATAACCCTTTTAATTCAATAAAGTAACTTTTCTTTCATTGTTGCACTTGCAAAAATCAGTTCTATAATTTTTTCATCTTCAATAGTAAATGAATCTTTAATTAGTAAATGAAGAGGAATTAATAAGGTCATTATTACGAAACATTCATAACTGAAGACACGAATCCTATCAAACTCTTCTCGGAAAGGCATTAAACTCTCATATTCTGTCAGATCTTGTAAATATACGAACCTTTTCAAACCATCCGAAAGAAAAAGTCGATTTTAATGACGAAAGATCACTCAGTAGTATTTCCAAAATCTCATATTTACAAAAATATAGTAATGAAAGTTATAATCATAGATATTTAAGAGTAGAACAATATTATATGGGTTCCATAACTAAAATGTCTCAACAAGTAACTTTTTAGCATAACCGTATCAAGAAATAAATAAAATCCACTTTTCGCGATATAATTTCACATAATCTATTCACTGTGACCATTAAATACAGCGTGTTATCGAATAATATTAGTCACAAAACAAATTATAAGATAAAGTTGATATAAACAAATGACAAACATTATCCATGTCCGGAAGAACAAACAATTTAATTCGAATTGACTCGACTAAACAAGACGAGATAAGATATTATAATACATAAATCTATTTAAACTATTACAATATAGTTTCAATGGATTAACAAAGCACTCATCAAATGCTTTACATATTGAGACTATTTGTTACTTATAGAATCTATTAAATAGCACCTGGAAGCTTGTTGATATAGTAGATAAATAAATACACAAGCTATACCTTACTTTATTGCGTGGAGAGTCAGTTCTGACACATTACTCAGAGAAAGCTTCATCCAAAACAGTTTACTAAAATACACAAATAACTCACCATATTCTAGTACATTTAGAGTCAATAGTCTTAATATATAGCAGTAACAAAGCAAGAGATAACTATTGTAAAAATTATTATAAAATAAGATAGAAATACAATACACTTTATTTATAACTTGATGATATATTGACACATGCAATTACTCTATACCCAAAAAAATAGATACACCATAAAAAAAACGAACATAACACTTCAATCACACCATTATTAGAAATCAATAAAACATAGAGGACAACCTGATTTAAGTATATTTCACTCATATTGGACCTCTTAAAGGTCTTACTGTCATGCTGGTAGTACGGTGCCGGCCCAAAGGCATAATTTTCAAGTTGTGAGTGACCTGCTAGTGAAAGAGAACCAGAATATTATCAAAGTCAATACAATAGAGCCATAAATGTAGAAAACATTGATATTTCAAGTTATGTGCCATTTATATAAAACTATCTCACCTGGAGAACTAGAACTTTTCTTATATAGAACCTATTAATACCATCGAAGGAGGATGAAAATTTAAGATGAAATTTACAAGAAAGGATATAATAGGAATAAAAAGGATATAGGGTCAAATAAAAAGATTTATTCTACCCACTACTCATGAAATTTATAGCACACACATAATTCAGAGTATACGAATCCACCACAAGCCATACCAATATACATAATGTAAAGAGTGAGAGTAGCTATATCTATCACAATACCAGATGAACCTCGAGTAAGTTGGTAATTCCGATATCTTTCCTCATTCGAGAAATCTATTCAACACTCCATTCTTTTGACAGATGGCAATTAACAATTAGATGAGTCGAAAACAATTAACATACTATAGTAGATGTTTATACATATTATTAATACCATTGAATTCATTTTTTCAGATTACAATAAGCACGTGACTTTGAATCGAGCATACGACCAAAAACAGAGAACATATCTGTATATACAAATAATAATTAATAATATTTATTAAAAAATTATAGTAAATTTTAACAGTGAATAAAATAAATAAAATAGATAAAGAAATATCTATATTAAATGCTGATATTGAGTTATATATAATTAATACTATCTAAATAAAAATAAATTAATAATTAATTAATAATACTGGAAATAAAAGAGAAATAATATAATAATTAATTATAATTATACATACAGATAGATATTATAAAAAGATACTTAAATCCATGTTTCGAGAAGATTATTAAGTACTACTTTGAATAGAGTTAGTTACTTTGTTAAATATACTACAGTTAGAGGATTAGAGGAGTGTTATGAATTATGTTGTACGATTAATATATTAGATGAGATTAACTAGTAGGATGGGTATAAGATGATATAATTATTCATATAATTTATTAGAAATTAATTAATTAATATTAGTAACATTGCTAATTATTTGTCATCACATGATAATATATATAAGTAACTTTAGAGCTAAAACTTAATTCATATAAATAAAATGATTAAGAAAAATATGATTATTATTATTAATTAATCCAAAATGAATAAATTAATATAAATAATATAATACATTCGAGATAATAAAAATGGTAACTGGCAATTTAATAAACTATAAATATAGTTATATAT
>JABUQX010073143.1:27500-30000 GCA_015478945.1 Trachelipus rathkii
GCTAATTTTTGGGGAAGTTATACGGATCAAAATTGTTTATTTGCAAGGGATGGGGTTCATTTAAATGACATTGGTGATGCAAGATTGGGTCGGCTCTTGGACACAGAGGTTAGGAAAATACACAGAGAGACAATTGCTAAGAAAAAGGTTTTTCGGGATGGTCCAAGTCCTCGCTCGATATATGCGAAATGAAAGCGGTATCTTTTAACGCAAGAAGTATCCGGAACAAATTAAATGAATTTAAAGCTATTGTTTACATAGAAAATTAGGTTTATAATTACAATTAATGAAACATGGTGCAACTTTAACGATCGTGATTTTGTTTCGGAATTTCAAATTAATGGCTATAAATTATACTTCAAGGATAGAAACAATAATAAGGAAGGGGGTGGCGTTATGATTTACATTAAAAATATATATCTAACTACTCAGCTGGAACTAGCTGATGTTAATGAAATTGATATACTTGGTGTTAAAATAGAAACATCGAATATAAAATTGAACTTAATAAATGTCTATCGTCCACCGTCCTCACAATCAGTAATAGATGTAGCTTTGTATAAAGAATTGAGCAGAGTCTCAGAAGGATTCACAATAATTGTAGGAGACTTTAACTGCCCAAATATCGACTATAATTTACTTGATGCAGATCCAGAAGGAAAGCGATTACTAAAATTCTTAGGAGATAATTTCCTTTTTCAAATAATTGATTGCCCTACGAGGGGAAACAATATTTTAGACCTATTAATAGTGAGTCACTTGAACTTGGTAAGAAGTTTTGAGGTTATCGAACCAATTGGTAAAAGTGATCATAACATGATTAAATTTACCATTAATATTGAAAACAAAATACACAACAATTACTTGAAATTTCCAGATTTTAAGAACGCCAATTTTAATGGCTTAAAAGACAGTTTATCTGTCTATGACTGGGATGAGATATTAACAGGAAATGCAAATGTAATGTGGGATACGTTTCTACAAATATTTAAAGACAAAGAAAAAGATTTTGTTCCATATAAAATGAAGCTAACTTTACCAAATTCGAAGCCAAGATGGTGGAATAATGAAATTAGAGATTCTTTAAGTAATAGAAATAGAGCATATAAACTATGGAAGTCGTCTCCTTCAGTGGAAAATAATAATAGTTACATAGCTTGTCGTCGAAGCTGCAAACGATTAATTAGATATTATAAACGAAACTATGAAATTAATATTGCTCGTGAATGTAAAATTAACCCTAAAAAGTTTTACAAATATGTTAATAACAAAAGTTCCATTAAGGAATCAATTGGACCTTTACTGGACATTAATGGTAATTTAAAATCAAACAGTGCTGATATGGCAAACATTTTAAATAATTTTTTCTCGACAGTTTTTACGAAAGAGAATCTAGATAGCCTACCTAGCATGGAAGACATAAGGGATTTTTATGCAGACAACATTTTAGATTCATTTGAAATTCTAGAAGAGGAAGTTGCTTTCCAGATTGATAAACTATTAATAAATAAATCACCTGGACCAGATGGATACTATCCAATGCATCTCAAAAATTTGAAAGACATATTAGTGAAACCTTTGACAATGCTTTTCAATAAGTCTTTAAAGGAAGGAATAGTTCCTCATGATTTCAAAATTGCTAATATAACTCCCATTTTCAAAAAAGGAGATCGTAAGCTTCCGAATAACTACAGACCAATTAGCTTGACTTCTATAGTTGGTAAAATTTTGAAGCAATACTAACTAATAGGTTAGTTGCACATCTTGAAGATCATGGATTGCTCAAGAATACCCAACACGGTTTTAGAAGAAATAGATCATGCTTAACAAATTTGCTAGAATTTTTTAATGTAGTTATTAACGATGTAGATAATTATAAATCCTTCGATGTCATTTACTTAGACTTTCAAAAGGCATTTGATACCGTCCCTCATCAAAGATTATTGGAAAAGCTTAGAGCTCATGGTATTCGAGGAAGACTTTTAAATTGGATTAAAAATTGGCTTTCGGATCGACAACAGCGAGTCGTTATCAATGGTGAATGCTCAGATTGGACGAATGTTACAAGTGGTGTACCCCAAGGATCTGTCCTGGGTCCAATACTGTTCATTATATATGTAAATGACATAGATGACAATATTTTAGGCAATATTTCGAAATTTGCGGATGACACGAAACTTGGAAATCGCATAACATGTGAGAAAGATTATCAATTACTCCAAAGCGACTTAAATAAGATTGTAAATTGGTCAAAAACATGGCAAATGAAATTTAATACCGATAAATGTAAGGTTTTTGGGAGTAGGAACAATGAATATGATTACAAAATAGATGGCTCAGTTATCAAAGTTGTCAGTGAGGAAAAGGATCTAGGAGTATTAATTAATAAGGATTTAAAATTTGCGAAACAATGTGCTGAAGCTGTTAAAAAAGCAAATAAAGCTCTAGGATTTATTGCCAGAAACTTCGAATATAAATCTAAAAATATAATACTTCCTCT
>JABUQX010073143.1:35000-40000 GCA_015478945.1 Trachelipus rathkii
TTGTTTAAATTTTCTGAAAAACGCCTCTTGATTTTAAACGCATCGTATTTTAGTATGGAAGCCTTTAAGGCAAGAGTAGGCAGGAGAAGTGAAGTGGAGAAAATATTGGGGCAGTATGGAGAGGAAGTCAGGAAAGAGAGGGAGAGGTGTTGATAGATTGCTGCATGAGATAATCAGAGATGCATGATGAAATCATGATCAGTTTTTTCCAAGCGTAAAGATTCACACAGGTTTGCAAGGTATAGATGGAAAAGCACAACAGAAAAATTTGACCAGAAATCGACCATAGATTATATCATTACATCAGATAGGAGAAGAGAATAAAATGTAAAAGCATTGCCAGGAGTGTCTATGGACTGATCACAGAATGTTGGTGGCGGATTTAAGAATTGAAGCCGAGAGGCTAAGCGGGTGAGAGAGGAGCGGATAAAATGAAGTACTGAAAGAGGGGAAAAGGCAAGAATATGAAGAAATATTGAATATAAAAATGGAACAGATAATGAATGCGGAGATATTGGATGGCATTCGAAATGTACTGATGAAAGCAGCAGAGAAAACTCTTGGAAGAAGAATGATAGGAGTAACGAAAAAAAAGACATACGCGATGGTGGAATGACGAGGTTAGAGGAGCGGTGAGGGAGCAGACTGTAAAAACGAGAGAGTGGCTAAGAGACAGAACGGCCCGGTCAAGAGCTCAGTACGTGGTGGCAACAAATACGGCGGAGAGTGTGAAAAGAAGACAAAGAGGAGGCAACAAAAATTGTAGCGGAATATCTGAGGTAGGAGGCGAGAGGAGCGAGGAAAAAAATCTTCCGATTAGCAAAGACTTAAAGGGAGAGGTGTTACTAAGACCAGAAGATATAAATAAGAGATGGAGAAAATATTTTGGAGAACTGGGTGAGGAAGGATCAGGAGATAAATAAATGATTAATATATATATATATATATATATATATATATATTAATTATTATATATATATATATAATATATATATTAATATATATACTATAATATAATATAGTAAATATACGTATATATATATAATATATATATATATTATTATTAGATATATATATATATATATTATATATATATAATATAATAATAATATATATATATAATATATATAATATATTATATATATTATATATATATATATACATAGTATAACTATAATATATATATATTATATATATATATAATAACCTATATATATATATATTAATATAATATATATATATATATAATATATAATATTATAATATATAAAATATATATATAATATATATAATATATATATTAATATATATAGATATAATATTATTTATACATTTTATATATTACAAATTTGATATATAAATAATTTATATTATAATAATACAATTTATATAATTAAATATATATATAAATATATAATATATATAATATATATATATATAAATAATATATATATATAATATATATATTATATATTATAATATATTATATATATATATATAATATACGTATCATATATATATATATATATATATATATTATATTTATACTAATATATATAATATATATATATATAGTAATTATATATATATAGATATATATATATTATAATATATATATATAATATGTATATGTAATATTCTATAGTTTTATATTTAAAAAAATAAAATATAGATATAAATATATATATATATATATATATATATATATAGCCTATAATATATATTTAATATATATAATATATACAATTATATATATATATATATATATATATATATATATATATTATATATATTATATATATATATATATATATATATATATATTATAATACATATATATAATTATATATATATATAATATAATATAATATATTACAAATATTATAGTATATATATATATATATATAATATATATATATGTTATATATATATATATATATATATATATAATAAAAACATAATATCAATATATATATATATATATATATATATATATATATATTATATATAAAATAATATATATATATATATATATTTATATATTATTATAAAATTATTTAATTTTATTATATATTAAATATTTAATAATATTTTTTTTAATATTTTAATTATTAATTATATATATAATATATATATATATAGATATATATATATTATACTATAACCTTATAATATATTATTGAGGCCCCAAAAGTTTATTTTCCCTTTAATTCAAATGAATATCTCTTGAAGAAGACCACCAGAAGAGATCACTATCCTTGAGTATAATTACGTAACTGTCAAAGAGGAGGTCACGGAGTTTGAACTTGGCTGTCCAGTTACATTATACAGAAACACGAACACCAAGCTATCCCTAAAATTAAATTAAAACATAATTCAATACAATTTCCATACCACAACTATAGCACACTATCTTAACCAAAATTTAATGAGACAGAGAAGTTTCCATTTAACAATACACATAATTAAGGAAATATTTTGACAGATGAAGAATTAAATTCTATTCCTTCCATAACCTGTGTACTCGAAAAGGGTTGGTCTTACAAATATCACACCTATTACAATACACAAATCTAACTATGGTTCTCATAAAATGTCTGAACCAACAAAGGACATCAAAACAACAACATTCCTTACCCACCTGACATATAAACAACACAAAATAGCAAATTCCAATAACCGTCCTCACTAAAATACTAAACTTTTATGAGAAAAAAGATAGAAAAGAAGAAAAATGCGAAAAATTGAGAAAACAAAAAAAAAAAAACCTCCAACTTTGTTAATTCAGAAATTGTCTCTAGAAAAAGAAAAAAGACGAACTAATTACCTTCCATTTTTATTCCATCCTCTCTTCTCCCTTCCTCTCGTCTCTCTCTTCTCTCTCTCCTCTCTCTCTCTCCTCTCCTATTCTTTCTCTCCTCTCCTTCTTTATCTTTATAATCTTCGCAAACTCTCTTCTTTCACTAAAAATCACATACCACTAATAAATACAACTCGGCCCGAGAGAATATTTCCACCCACCCTTATCTATCCTCACCTTCTTCCCTCTGCATTTTTCATCTTTAGCAATCTCTCTCTACCTCTACTCTCCTCTCTCCTCCCTCTCTCTCTCTCTCTTCTCTCCTCTCTCTCTCTTCTCTCTCTCTCTCTCCTTCTTTATTCTTTAATAATCCTATCGCACAACACCTCACCACATTTCCCATTTTAACACACACGTCTATTACCAAGCTTTTCGAATGTTTAATTTGCAGGATTTTTTTCACTATCTTATCTATCCTCACTCTTCTTTCTGCATTTTTCACTTTATGCAATCTCTCTCTCTCTCTCTCTCTCTCTCTCTCCTCTCTCCTCTCTCCTCTCCTCTCTCTTCTCTCTCTCTCCCTCTCTCTCTCCCTCTCTCTCTCTCTCTTCTCTCTCCTCTTCTCTCTTCTCTCTTCTCTTCTCTCTCTCTCTCTCTCTCTTCTCACAATTCTCTATCCTATCCCTTCCGTATTCTCCAAAATCCCTCCACAATAACATCACAAAACCTTTCCCTTTTTTTTTTTCGAGCTCTTTCACTCATCACATAATATTTAATCTAAAAAGCCTTGACTTAAGATTCCATTCCAAACCCACGTCTCTTCTCCTATTTGCATAATGAACAATAAAAACATTCCATAATGTTGGGAGAAGCACGCAACATATGAACACAACCCAACGATCCTCCTTCTTATTCAAACCAACACACTCAATATAATTTCCCTTCTACCTCTAGAATAATTATCATTAATACTATCTACATCTTAATACTATTATTATTATAAAATGAAAACTATTATTATTATTATTTATTATTATTATAATATTATTATTATTATTATTATTATATTATTATATATTATTATATTATTATTATTATTATATTATTATTAATTATTATTATATTTTATTATTATTATATATTATTATTATTATATTATTATTATTATATTATTATTATATTATTATTATTATTATATCATCATCACATCATCATCATTCATCATCATCATCATCATCATCATCATCATCATCATCATCTCATCATCGATCATCATCATCATCATCTCATCATCCATCATCATCATCATCATCATCATCATCATCAATCATCATCATCATCATTCACTCATCATCATCATCATCATTCATCATCATCATCATCATCAATCATCATCATCATCATCCATATCATCAACCAACACTCATCATCATCATCATCATCATCATCATCATCATCATCATCAATCATTTCATCATCGACATCATCATCATCATCAATCATATCATCATCAATTCATCATCATCATCTCATCTCATCTAACATAATCATCATCATCATTCATCATCATCATCATTCAATCATCATCATCATCATCTCATCATCATCATCATCATCATTCTCATCATCATCATCATTATCATCATCATCATCCATCTCCTTTCCCCAGTATTATACATTATTTTAAAATATATTATTTTTGTAACCAATCCATCCTGTTAGGGATATTCCAGGTTCAACTATGCCTGTAGGTACTTACCCTCCAGAACTTCTACAAATATTTCTATCTTTTAAACGTCGTCCTTCTCTACTTCCTATCTGTCTTGCTTCTACGTAATGTCACATCTCGCCACCGATCCATCCACTCTTCCTCGTCTTCCTACGTCTCGTCCATCTTCTCCAATCCATCATCTCTCAATCTCTCCCCTTCTCTCATTCTTTTCAGATGTCCAAACCATCTTAACTGGTTTCTCTCTACGCATTCCAGAGCAGTTCACTCCACTTCCTCCTCACCATCTAAGCTCCTTATTCTGTCTCTCATCCATACGCCTCTAATGATCCTCACCAGTAACTCTCATTTCCGCACTCTATTCGCTTTTTTTGAGGATCGTTAATCATATGCTCTAGCATTTAGATCCATACAACAATATCGGTCTCAGAATTATTTTATATTTTAATATTTTAACCTCTGTTGGCATCC
>JABUQX010073143.1:47500-50000 GCA_015478945.1 Trachelipus rathkii
TTTACAACTCTTAGGTTGTAAATGGGGTAGAAGAATATGGAGTGGCACTGATGGAAGAGTGCAACAAACTTCATACAACAGACCAAGAACAAAAGCGATACTTGTTGTTGTTAGTAATACAGTTTAGAAGCAAATATCCGCACTCTAAAAATGTACTTTAAAATCTTAAATATAAGTATAAACAATAAACTGATTCTTTTTTAACTTTATAGATTTTCAATAATGTATACCAAATCGAAAGTCTTTTAGATTGTAATATAATGTTTACTAAATTGAAAGCTCAGTTCTTATTTTATCTGAAATTCAAAAGCTTTCAGCCGTGGTAGCAACCGCTAAAGCTTGACTTAAATAAAAAGCTTAAAAAAATTGCACTAATTCTTTTTCATAAAGTAGATCAAAATAATAAAGGCCTCATTGAAAATTTGTCGTTAAATCTGGCCACCCCGAGTTAGCGACTAACCCTTTGTCCTCTCCCCACCAAACTTGGTACCCCTATCCCTGGAGGTTTCAACTCGTCGGAGCTGTGAAGTTTCATACCCCGGCGCTCCCAGGAGGGGTTGCAGGGTCACCAAACTTGGATATGGCTATAACTAGACGGAAAATAAGCAGCCGAAAGAATTTGAAGGAAGATTCGGAGTCAGAGAAGGAAACGGAGCAAGAGTAAGTTCATGATGCGGAGCATTGAGCCGTATCCGGTGACGAATCTTGAATAAACATATAAAGCGTCAAATGAGATCTTATTTTATATGTTTACGAACCCGTCGAACCCGAATTTGAGAGTTTCAAGTTCCTACGGGTAACTTGTGCAACCCCGAGAGGTGATCCCAAAAGAAAAAGGAGAAGAAATTGAAAAGCGCAGAGTGCATAATAGAGGAAGACGGAGGAGGATTAGAAACGGTAAGATTCCCACACGATGTGTGGACCGAACCACAAAATGGGGATTTACTCTTAAAATGAAATTTTAATGGTGAATCCATCTATTAGTTGATAAATAACACTGCCCAACAATGAAATTGTTTTGGACTCAAAAATATCGTACTTATGTATTTCCACCTGCTAAATTCAAAAATTACCATAAAAATGATCGATTAGCTCTTGCTTAGGATATAAATTGCAGTGACATGTAATTTATTGTAGTCCACATTTGTAGTATAAGGGAAATTTTGTTTTTGTGAGTTGTCACACCTCTCAATTGACATAACAGAACCTTCCCCAGATGTTTGTAGGTTATAAACATAATGACTGTTAATGTGACTGTGAGTTTCATATTGCTTATGCTTTAATTTTTCAGAATTTCTGGTTTTGAAGTGATTTTGAAGTATAAAATGTTATATCAAAATGCCACGAAAATGTGTAAATTTAGTGAATAGTTTTTGTTACATATGTGGTAAAATAACATTTTCGTCACGGAAACGCAATCTGACGCCTCTTGTGAAGACTGCCTATCAGCATTATTTTGGTATGAAGGTAGGGGACCAGGATAAGTCATGGGCTCCACATATATGTTGCAACTCTTGTTCAGTTATACTTCGAGAATGGCTGAAAAATAAAAAACGATGTATGGCTTTTGCTGTGCCTATGGTTTGGCGGGAGCCTACAAACCATACAGATGACTGCTACTTCTGCTTGACTCCACCTATAAAGGCAGGATTGTCAAGGAAGAAAAGAGGAACAGTTGAATACCCGAATCTTCCATCTGCTATTCGACCTATTCCACATTCAGATAGTCTAGTAATTCCTACTCCACCTCAACATTATGAGCTTGAAGTAAAAAATTAAAACAGTGTGGAAGAAGAAGAACCCAACAAGCCTTCCACATCCCATGACCCAGATTTTGAGGTAAACGATGATACACCGCACCGACTGAGTCAAGCGGAATTGAGTGATCTCATTCTAGACCTTGACTTGTCAAAGGAGAAAGTTTGAAAATTTGAAATGTTTGAATTTGAACCATGATCCAAATGAATGGAGGCTATTCATAAACTCCTCCAAGCTTAGTTTGAAAGCTGTATTACTACACAACGCAACCGTCTTTCTTCTATTCCTGTTGGTCATGCAGTTCACATGAAGGAGACTTATGCAAACATGACAGCCCTCCTCGACTCAATCAAATATGGTGAACACAGGTGGAAAATCTGTGGCGATCTCAAAGTCATCGCTGTACTCTTAGGATTGCAACAGGGGTACACTAAGTACTGCTGCTTTTTATGTATGTGGGACAGTAGGGATAGGAAAGCACATTACATTCAAGCAGACTGGCCTGCAAGAAATCTTGACTTTATCGAGAAAAATGTCGTTGCGAGTCTCTCGTGGACCCAAAAGATGTTCTTCTTCCACCCCTTCATATAAAGCTGGGTCTCATGAAAAATTTTGTCAAATGTATGAACCAGGAAGGAGAGCCCTTTAAATCCTTACAAGACAAATTGCCTAGATGAGTGATCAAAGGGTAAGAATGTATTGTTGTGGGGCCACAAATTCGACAACTTGTAAAGGATCCTGC
>JABUQX010073144.1:0-25000 GCA_015478945.1 Trachelipus rathkii
GCCTTGGAGATTAGTGTTTCATCTGAAGGTGCAAATGTTTTTTTTATTTTTTTATTATCGAGAGGTGTTTCTTAGTGATCTTAAACATCTAATTGTATGTCATTCAAGGTTCACACAGAAGCATCTTAGAGTTTGATATTGAGACATACCGATAAGGCAAAGGTAAGAAGGATTAAAGACGAAGGAAAATAATAAATTGACTTTGTACTTTGGTGTACGTCTTGTGTTATGTGGTGTATATACAGATAAGGAGGTCGAAAATGTATACAATCATTTAAATTCTATTATATACATTATGGTCGTAAAGTTTTATTTTACAATTACTTTACATATAAATCTTGACTTTTGGCAGGTCAATAAAATGACCCTATTATTCAGCTCCTAACCTATCATAATCGCTTTGAAATCTTTGGTTACTCTCTACTCGGTATGATGCTGACTCTATAAGGGTCGACATCACTTCACCTCCATAACTTGGCCTATGTGAAGTTCCTAACCTTTTCAGTATCTAATCTCATTATTCTCTATTTCGTTAGAAGTTTTTTATTTTAGTTTTTTAGCTCTTATTTTAATGCAAGTTGTAATACTTACTGTACTTATTTTTACAATGTTTTTATTGACCTCGAACTTCATTATACTGCTCGCTGGGCAATCTTATCTAATACACTCTTTTCCACTAACTCCTCATTAGGTTTCTATACTTACTATGCTATTAAATACATTGTATAAAAACATATATACCTCTATGTTTAGATCCCTTAGTGTCACTCCAAGTCACTTAAGTTCCTTTTACTCATATATACCAAGGATTTACTTGCTCTCCATATCCATCCTACTTATACTCTACCATTTACACTATACATCCGTTCACTTTTCATATTCACTCATCCTAAAATCTAAATATTTTAAATCCAACATCTCACACTCTGTATTCCATGTTCCATATCACACCATCTCATCACATAACCCTCTCACGAACCGTGAGGACTGTCTTTCTCACTCCTACTCTACAGCCATTAACCTTGCTTCCTCTTATCTATCTAGTTGTACTTTTCCAAAACCTCCTATATCAGCTTTTTAAATCCACCTCCCGCCCTAAATGTACCCCCTCTACCTCAATCTATCTCAGACTCTTCTACTCATCAGAATTCGCTACAGATCCAATACTACTGATCAATACCGTATAATTCATTAGTATGGGGTATATATATATTTATCGTGTGTATCTTTCTATATACTATCTATATTATCCCATCATCTTTATATATAATATCAGTATATACATATCTGTATATATATATAATATTATATATATTATAACATCTATATATTATATATATATAATATATATATAGGGGCACAGTCCAATACTCTTTTCATTTCTCTATCATTCTAGCATCTTCCCTTGACATTCCACCTCTAATTCTTTCATAACTCCATCTATAAACCAATTGAATAACCAAGGAGACATCACACCATCCCTGCCTCACTCCCGTCTATTATCTACTTAACTAAGTACATTATCTCAATGTATATATAATCCCAGTATGGACCGATATCTGTCAAGCAACCGAAAAATACCTAATATTGACTACTTTCAAAAATTTTATAAATTTAACAAACTTGAATAATAATTCTCTAGTTACTTATATATTCCACATATATCTCTCTTCTCTAAAACTCAAAATCCTATCACCATATCTTGTTTCTATCAAGTACACTTACCATCTACATGAAAACTGCACCCACTCCTTTCTCTCCCTCTCTCATCTTCCCTTTCCATCACCACCTTCAATTTACTGACACTACATCATTTCACTAATCTCCAACACCATATATTTCTAAATCGTTTATAATATCATATATTTATCATATCTATTTTAACATTTTTGTTTTCAGTCACAGCAAGGCAAATCATCATTTGCTATATTTCTCTAATTACTTATCATACACTCATCTTCTCTCTCTTCTTTACTTCTATATTTATAAACATTTATTTTCCTTATATCTATATATTTATCCATCTTGTATCCATTACATCGATTCTTTACATTTACGCCGAAAGAAAAAAAGGTAGTCATTTTCTAGTAGTGTAATCTAAACGATTCTTACTTACCGTGAAGGCATGCTCATATTTAGCATAATATTAGGCATCAAAGATATCTAAGTAGTTCATAAGTGGGGCATATTACTAACCTCAACTACCCGATCTCTCTCTTTACGACTCATCTTGCAGAACATACGCTGTGGTGACATTCTATCTCCTCTACTCTCCCACACAAATGCGGATATATAAAAGGTAGATATAAGGGATCATATAATTTCCAAAGATTCCTGAGTGGGTTCTTGGTAAACTTGCACTGTTGTCTATAATATGGGGTGGCTAGTATAAAAGTATGGCCACTATATTTATAGTGTTCATTGTGGATTATACTGTAGTACTGTATTAGGATGTTTGTATACTGGAGTGATAATAAGTATGGATATTCGTAAATCCGGAAAAGATATGAATAAAATGGAGAACTACTAATTAGGCACCTGAAATGTTTATTTCTTGCAAGACCTAACACACCATAACAGCTCAAAATAATGGTAAGAGGGTAATTATTTCAATCTCGTGACTTAGCTAGGTGACGCTTCTTCACCTCTTAAATATACCGATATACGGTATATATTAATATTAATTAATTCAATATATATAATTTATATTATCACGACTAATCTTTATTTAATAATATAATATACTTATATTAATATATATATATATATTAATATATTACTGTACATTACAAATAGAATAAGAGCTTGAATTGATATATATATATAACAATATAAAAAATAAATACAAAAATAACAAAAGTAATGAAACAAACCAAATGTGAAAGTTAAAATTATTAACCCTAGTTACCTGTATGTCATATAACTGACCCAATATTACTATCGTAATAGGTACGCTAAGACGATGGGTACTTATAAATGGGAAGGAACGACTTGGGAATCAAAGTGTGTGATAAATGATGAAGGCCAACGAGATGTTTATAACTCATAAAAATCGTGACTTTGGACTTGGATAGATACGCGGGATTCGTCTAGATACTGCACATCATCAGTCAGTTATTTCCACGATGAGATTCTCATATTAATATAATTATCCATACCTTAGTTACATTTCTAATTGATTAAGATAGGCATCACCCTCTTGTGATTAATATAGGGCGAATACGCCAGTGAATTGGAGTCATATGACGAGAGGTCAATTCTTCTCGAGACCTATGCCTAGTTTTATATATTACCATACATATGAAAAGAAGATATAGGTGCCAATAAATATATTAAAGTAGGCCTAGAGATAAAGTTGAGATCAAAAGTAGAGTTATGAAATATTATGGGCGTTTATAAGTACTCTATATAAGCCTTAGCTCTCATATACTACTATAATCATACAAAAGGAGGGTGTGAACCTATATGTTGATCCACTCACAGATGTGAGAAATTAGTTTCATACAGGGTCGATATAAGATTCATTTATATTATATAATCCATGTAAAAGTATACTGCTCAAAAATATGAAATACAAGTTCAGCACAATCTGAACAGAATTCCTAGCTTCTTAGAGGCATTTATTTTAAGCATAACTCAGTATGAGTGATTCTACAATGACTCATTTCATACTATGTATTATTGTTTAGTTCACAAATGAATGTTATTTATGATTTTTACACTAGGTGAGAACATTAGAGCCGTGATATATAGGAGAATAGGAAAGTTGAGGTTATGTGTTTTTCAGAGATGAGGAGATTATGAAAGAATTGAGTTTTCAATGAGTTTGTATTTCCTCAAAGATTGCTGGAACTAAATTACTGAAGTTTAAAATATTTATTATATATATTAATATTCAATATATATATTATTATATATATATATATATTATATATATATATATATATTATTATATAATAATATATTATATATAATTATATATATATGTTATATATAACTATATATATACTATATATATTATATATATACTATTTATATATATATAATATAATTATTTCTATTATATCTATATAATATATATATATATATATATATTATACTATTATATATATATAATATTATCTTATTATATTAATCTAATAATATATATATATATATTCTTATATTAATTATATATATTTAATAATATTCTATATATTATAAATTAATATATCTCTATTATATCTACATATATATATTATATAATTATTACTCTATCTATATTTATAATTATATTAATATTAATATTAATATATTTAATATAATATATATCATATTATATTATTATATATTCTTTACTTGTTACGGTAATATCCTATAGTGCTACATATTTGCCTAAAAGAGTTGAATATACTCACTATATCATCTTACTTATCATTAGCGAGTTTATTGCCTTTGAGAATGTGAACTTTTGTATACTATTATTATATAATGAAATATATACTAATAAATATATATATTATATAATATATATATAATATAATATATTTAATATATTATATATTATATATATATATATATATTAATTATATATATAATTATATATATATACTATATATAATCCTATATATATATATATTAGGTCACTTTATATATATATTTAAATACTATATATTATTATTATTACTATATATTAATATTATAAATATATATCTATATATTATATATATATATATATTAATACATTAATATAATATTATAATAATTATTAATATATATATTAATATCTATATATTATATTAAAATATATATATATATAATATATATTATATATATATATATATTATTATATATAATCTTCATATATATTAATATATACATATATTAATATATTATATATAATTATATTATATATAATAATTATTATATATAATATATTATATATATATTAATATAACATATTATTATATTTTATATTAATATATTTATATTATATAATATATAATATATATATTATATTAATATAAATATATTATTTATTTATATATATATATAATATATATATATATAATATAGGTATATATATATATATATATTTAAATATTCATATATATTATATTATAATTATATATATTATATATATAATACTAAGAAAAGAAACTCGGCTCTAATACTTAGGTGCTTATACGGTATAACGATTTACTATTTATGTTGAGATAGACTGTAATCGGATCTTGGTGGTGGTACTCGCTGAGGATTAGTCGGTAATCTGTTTGATGGGATGGTAGAACTTTCGTTGTGTGGTGGTGATTTTATTTTTGTTATCTCAGAGATGATTTGGAGATCCAGAACTCAATGAGGTTGAAAACTAATTATCATTTAATTGTATTAGTTTAGTTCTTAGGCTAGTTGCATTTTGTCAATATTGGAAAACATTTAATTAGTATAAAAAGATTAGGATTGCAGCTGAATTATAAGGTAATGAATCTTATTCGGGAGTGTTATTTTTGGTCGCTATATATTGCATATTATGGGGAAGATGAGTGATAGATTCGTACGTCACGCGGTAATTTGGTGAGGTTGTAAGCGAGTGTGAGTGTATGCTGATGAATTTAGCTCTATAGGAAAGTTGTTTGTATAGTAGAGTGCCGATTTTGATGTCTTCGTGGTGGCTAGGTATATCTTGAATGTTCTGCTCCAGGTAGGCAGGAAAAGCTTATTAACTTATCTTGTAGTGTATTATAATTGATATTAATTGTAAGTTATATATTTATATATTATATCTTTCCTATTCGTCTGTCAGTAGCTACAGTAAAAGTGATGCCTAAATAGATACCATTTCTATGGTATTATTTTTGATAAAGATTTTAACCATAGTATCATTATTCTACTTCTTATAATAAGTGGAGGTAATTATCTTCTACATTTATTTAAATACTGTATTAGTCTGAGATTTCTATATTCTAGTGTTTAGGCTTAAAGTTGAAATTACTTAATCTCTATATATCGGTATATGCACTATAAGTAGTAAATATAAGTATTTCCAGTGGCGGCTCCGTGGTCACATTCTTGGAGTAGGGTCCACTCAATATATATATTATTATATATTTATATATTTATATATATATATTATATATATATTTAGGTTTCTTATTATTATATATAATATATATATATTAGTATAGTATAATTTATTATATATATATAATATATTAGTATATTGATATAAATTTCTTATTTCTTTGTACTCTACTTTATTTATAAAGAAGATCAATTTTTCTTTCTTTTTGGAATTTATTGTTTTATTATCAGAGTGAAACTGCTATCTAGGTCGGTCTGGCATATATTATCGAGCTTGCCTAGGCTTCAAGGACTCGGAATTATTTTTTCCTGACTCAGAAGAGTTCTTACAGTTGCAACTGACGCGCGTATAATTTATAAAAAAGGAATCGATTGTTGAAATTTCGTCGGCAGCTTACGGAGAACTTCGAATGAATATTTATATATATAGTTATATATTTATTGTAGAAATATATATATATTATATATAGTATTTATATTATATATATATATATTGGAATATGATATTATAAAATTGAATCTAGTTGAGTTTAATATTTTTGAGTCGTTGCAATTAAGCTGATTAAGCATTTTTTTTCCAAAAATGAGCTTTTTAAAAAAGTTGTAGTCATACAGAGGTATTTTATATATTTTTATTTTTATATTATATATACAATATATATATATATATTTCTGTTTGTAGTTTTATTTATAGTATATATACATCATTATATAAATATATTCAGCTGTTTAATAAGGTAGTTATTTATTAATACTAAGGATATGTATATATTTGTAAAGTGTAATATAATTATGGTCTACCTATATTTTAGCGCGAGAGAGAGAGGAGAGAGGGGAGAGATTGGAGAGTGAGAGAGTATAAAGTTACTGGAGTCGCCGCTGATTATATATATATATATACTTAATATTATATATTAAGGTGTATAATTATAATATATATAATATATACTTATATATATATATATACTGTCCTATCATATATTTATTTATTCATTTTATACCTTTTTGTTTACTAATTGGTTTTAGATAATTTGTATTTGTGCTGGTGGTATATTAATGGTGATCTTTGGTTTTGAGCGACAAACTAATCATCGATCCTTGCACGCACATGATTTGACTAAATACCATTAATTTGCAGATTATATACAGGAAAAAAGGATTATACGATTTTGTTGAGACTCATTCTGGGTTTAGTTTTAGAGATTGTTTATGGGAAGGGTACGGAAACTTAATAATAAAAAATAATAATCCATGACATGATATATATGATAAAATAGAAATGCTGTACTAGAGGTAATAGTGTGTTTCGACGTCATTATAGCTGAAATGATCAATAGCAGGGGACTGAGAATGTTCTCTTTATTTAAATTATCTACGTTGTGTGATGACTGTAATAGAAACTATAGAGTATAAATAATAAGATATTTAATGAAGATATTGTGTCGTGGTATGTTTTTTATAGTGGATGTCTATGTTTAAAGACCAATAGTGGTGATTATGGTGAATGTAAGTATCTAATATTTATTTGTAAAGGTATTACCGGCAATGTAGGGGGCTCGAGCCGACGGATAACACAGGGGGGACGTTTTCCATACCCGTAGGGGAGGGGCGGAGGAACTTCCGCGACACCCAAATACCAAAGCGCGGGGGTTTCGGAGCTCCCCGGAGGGGGGGAATTTAGTCCTACCCGTAAGTTCCCGGAAGGCCGGAGACCGCTCCTGCCCATCGGTGCGGTATTACCGCTTGGGGTATTCTTTTTAGTAAAAGAAGAAAAAAGCAATTTTAATAGAAAGTCTATTATTTATTTTAACTAAAAGGTCTCTAATAGGCTCTCTAATCATATTTACTATAATTATTAGCAATAATTCTCTTTATTTTTTTAATTTTTTTACATTTTCCTATCTTAATTTTTACAGATTCAAAACTGTATTCTTTTTTCGCTGTAGCTATTGTAGTTTTTGATATTATATATATATATATATATTATTATATTATTATATATTATATATTATATATAATATTATATATTATGTATATATATATATATATATATATATATATATTATATTATATATATATATATATATATATATATATATATATATAGTGATATATTTATAAATATATATTATCTATATATATCTTTATATATATATATATATATATATATATTATATATTATTAATATCTATATATATATCTATATATTATAATATATATATTATATTATATATATTTTTCTTACATTTTTTGCCCCTAAATTTGGACAGCATTCCAGCAATGTATTCCTTTTCCCTGTGGCTATTGTAGTTTTTGAGATATGGCTTGTAGTTTGTCGCTCTAAACCATTATACTATATATATATATTTATATATATATTATATATATATATATATCTATATATTATATATATATATTTCCGTATATATATATATATATATCTATATATATAATCTACGAGCATTATTAGTAGTATATATATATATATATATTCACAACTACTAATGCTCGTAGTTTAATAGTTGAGGATTGATATTATTCCTTGAGGTAGTTAACTTTTGAAAAGATTTTTTCTTTTTAATAGTTTTTATTTATAAAGAAGTTATTTATTCTATAATTAACATTTTATGTACAAATTTAAAACTATTAACACTAATTAGTCGAGCTTTCGTGGTCTTGATCGACTCACTTCTTCGGGACTGAAAATATTTTATGATCGATGAAATGATTTTAACTTCCTTGGATTTCTGGCAACCTCCTTCGTTCAGTATATACCGAAAGCCAACAGCAAATCCATCCTATATACATTGGTTTTCGTGTCATGATGTCTCAACAAAAATAGCCGTATTGAGTAACCTGTTCCTGAGGGCATATAAACTATGTAGTCCGCAAAATCTAAACCTAGAAATAAAAACCTTAAAAAATAGTTTTCATAAACTAAACTACCCTGAAAATTACATAAATAAAGCATTAAGAAAAGCAAAAAAATAAATACTTAAAAATAGATACAAATACTGTTAATTTCTCAAACGTTCTACCTGTACCAAATCTACAAAAAAGAACCATCAAAGAATACATACCGGATTATATAAATACTGTCAAAACAAATAGTATTATTTTGAAAAATGCATTAAAGCCTAATACTAATAACAAAACAAAATCTCAGGAGTTTACAGAATAAAATTGCAATATGAGTTGCAACAACAATACTAGGAGAGACCACAATTTTAAAACTAATTTTCTCAACTAGAATGATTTACATCTAGCAACAAAAATTACTTCGGGTGGTTGGAAGTTAATATTCGAGTTGAGTTTATTGGATTTTTTACCATTTTAGTGGACAAAGAGAAAATTCCAGAGCACGGAGTATATGGGTCGGGTATGACGAGGAAGGTTGGAATATGTTTCTTGGGTTTTAAATTTATGGCTATAATGACTATTCTACTATTATCTTCACGTGCTCATATTGGATACGAAGTAATATAAGTTTCATAACTCGGATAAGAAGCAAAAAGTTTTCTATCGAAAGATAGTCAATTTTTCATTATTGAAGATAATATTCATGATATCGCACTCTCGAAATACTATACCGCGCTCAGGAGTGCCCTCTCAACTATCAGGGTGCATCATTCTATACTGTTGAAATAGGACTTATGTTATGATAGTTGTTCTAATACGGACCATAGAACGCCCTCGCAGAGTCGCCTATTAAAGGATGTTTTTAGATAGAAAGTAGAAATTAGGCAGAGCGGTCCCTCGTAACAGCAACCAGGTTTGCCTAGAATTCCAATGATGTTCTGTTAGTAAATATAATTGTGCGGATGGTTCCTATGGCATTTTTCGGAGTTCTCAATTGTACATGAAGTTGGCTGGTGCGATCACTATGATTCCTAGAGAGTTGGTGCGGTAATAGTTTTGTGTCTATTTATTTGCGTTGTTTAGGGAGTTTTTTTGATACGGTGATGTAGTAATTGTGGAAATTCCGAATAGATTTTGTGGCAAGGATGATTTAGCCAGTTATAGCAAAGTTGTATCTTGAAGGTGGAACAATGTGGTGTATAAGGTAAGAAATATTCATTTTAATACCAATGCAAAACAAACATCTTTTGTTTTGTTCGTAGGCAGAAAGGTTTATCACTTTTAGAGGATCAAATATAAAGGAGATACAGTATTCTAATTCTTTTAATTAAGTGCCTATATATTTTTATATTTTCTCTTTACTCAGGCTTACCTCATAAAGCTTAAACGTGTGATTTTTTTTTTGAATTATTCTGATTAGTGAATATTATTTAATTAGTGTATGAGATTTAGATTTGGAGATTTATATATGTATTTAGGATAGTTCAATTTAATCTGCAGTACAGATCTCCTGGATATATCAGAATTCTTCTATTGTCGTTCGAATGTAATTATCTTTATTTACTTATTGTTTATAATCACAATGATTTATAAGAATTTATTTAGGTTGATAATGCAGTATCCGTTTTATATATGGTTTTTTCTGTCGGTGCCCTTTTGTCGTATTGTAAATAGAGTTTGTTAAGGCTTTTTTTGACTATCTTTAGTGGAGATAATATCTATATAGGCATTACTATAATAGTAGACTTAGGTAATATTACTAATTTCTATGTAGAGGTAGTGAGGTTGATGATTCTCGATGTATTTTAGTGATAATTTCCTAAAGCCAGTTTATCCTTTTCATTTTTGTTAGTTAGTTAAATTTTGGCTTGAATATTTTTTGATGTTGTATATAATATGTGTGATTATATATTATATTGGGTATAATCGTGGTTTCTGGATATTGAGAAGTAATTTAATTGCTGTATTCCTAGTAACGTGTGTTGGTTAAAAGAGATATGGAGATCAGGGGTGAAAATGTTCGATTGCTCATCGAGATGTCTTGGTTGGTCTTGTTTGGGATGAATTTACTGAAATCGGTAAAGTTGTTCTAGTACGTTTTCGGTTATATATATTATTAAGGTATCAAAGTTAATCGAGAAAATGTTGTAATTTTTCTAACTGATTTAATCTGTATACGAACATAATTCTCTTGCTATATAATAACCTAGTCTTTTTGATTAAGGTAGATTGTAAAATATGCCTCTAATATTAATTTAATTGTTTCTTTATCCTGTGGTAGATAGTAGGTTTGTTGAGTTTTGTAAATTGCTTAAGTTCGACAATATATAAGGTCTTAATGTGGTGAATATGTGGTATTCAGGGGATAATAGTGCTATATCTCGTGTTATGTATTCTTGTTGGTCTGTGTTGGATGCTGAGTTAGTATATGAATGAGAAGTATGTTGCTACTGAGTGGTTATAAGTCATTTGCATCGCGATCAGATGCGTTCTGATAGTGTATTGGTTCGGACGTGTTAGGTCGTTTCTGTCGATCGTGTGTGAGGGTTTTTCTTTCAATTGAACTAGGATAAACAACAGCGTGACTGTATGATGTTGTCTCGCCTTTTTCTCTGCTCGGTGCAGGTGTCGTTCTATAGAGTAACACAGCTGTGTGCAAGTTCTATGTTATATATCCATCGAGACAATGCAATCAGCTCAGCTTTGAGATGGTGGTAGTGCTCACGCACGATCTATGATACGTGTGACTGTGAGGAACCTGTGGCAGATTTCTGATTGTACCTCGCTCTACTCGGAAGTAGTTTCTTGATAGAGTGGTTCACCACACGCGCCATCTGATCAACAAGTATTAGCGCCGGTAGAGGCAACTGGTATTTTAGCGATCTCATAGATTAAGTTTATTATTATTCTTATATCTATACATAGATTGTCCTAGGAGGTGGGTACAGGTTAGTCGAGTGGGTTTCATCCCTATAAAAACAAATTCATAGGGTGGGGTTGCTGGGGTAGTAGTACTGTGAAAGGGGAATATTTGTTTTTTCTTTTATGGATCCATCTATTGCAGTGTGCAACATCAATAATTTTGTATATAGGTAATGGTTATTTCTTGTGAAGTGTATTGTCTGCCAAATGGGGCAATATGTTGCCCTTGATGTGGGAAATAGCGTTAGGTGTTACTATCTATCTAGCCGTGCACTTTTAGTACATAATGGTAGGGTTGACATGGAAATTAGGTTACTTTTATCATATATTCTTGAGGTGTATGATGATAGGTATCTACCTGTAGATATCTATGGTGTGTCCCTGGCCGCCAGACCGCTATTTTGTGGACTTTTGCGTCTGTTTCTTAGCTACGCCTCTTGCTCCGTGGCTAGTGATTATTCTTAATGGCGAGTAGACCATTTTTTCCCCATCTCTATTGGATTATGATCCTCACGTCTATATATCTGGAGAGGGAAGACGTGTTCGGAGTCATTTTTTCCCAACACACTTTCAAAAACACACACATCATGTAGTGTAAATAAAAAAAAACAAAGCATAATATACATGACCCTCAATGTGTTGGTAGCAGATAACACCGTATGTCTGAATACGATTCTGCATTAAATTGTATTCATGATGCCTCGTGTGTGTGTGTGTTATTTGTGTTGTAGCGGAGTCCATAAACACGGAAGCTTACGCAGAGTACTCTCCGAAAGGATGTTTGCAGTCTGCTAACTCCTGCTGTGACCATGCATGTTAATCGAATATTTTATTTAAATATCATTCTTATATTTAGTAGCCTAGCGGATGTAGTTGTCACTCCTTGGCGGTTCAGCTACTCGCACATAGAAATACCATCTAGTTGGTTACAAGCAAGTCAGGTTTATAGCTTATTATCGCGACTCTGCATTTCGATATTTCTTAAGTGGGCGCCACTCTATGTGGATTTGACTGATACCTCATATTGGCTCCAGATCGTTGATGTGATACCTCTTCCTGACATAAAAAGATTATGCTAGGGTCGATAACCCATCTTTTCTCATGGCAGGGTAATGGCATAGCACCTCTTTGGGCACACCCATATATATGGTAACGTTTGATAGCTCTCGTGTGGTATGGCACCGCGACGTGGTTCTTGGGGTGGACGTAACTCCCTGTATTTTTTTCCTTAGTTAATTGGGGGGAGTTCTTTTGAGACTGATGGCTATATATAAGAGCCATGTTTTGCCCGTCCCGAGGAAAGGGGCCCTTTTTTTAACAATATTTGTTCCTGTTCCCTGACCAGCCATGAGTTCACATGGATTGGGTGATGAAGTTGGTTGTGTTCTTGGAATCTGCGCCTTCGGATGGGTTTTGCATCCGTTCTACTTGGAGCTTTTTCGCCTATCTAGTATTTGTTCTGATTCTAGGTCCTATTAGTTGGATGTTATTTCTTCCATCCACAACTCATTGTACCTATTAGTTAATGATCTTCTTCAGTTATTCATCATCTTGAGATTGTCTATCCTAGCACACCACACACCCTGTTCTTGTATTTCCAAGTAGTGTTTAATGTTTTTACAGTTCACGTGCCTGTTGGCCTTTCGGGTCTGTCGGCCATCTGTGGTCTAGTATCTCTTTATCTCATCTTCTTATATTAATTATATTATCATACATACTATCAATACACACACATTTATTACTCTACTATATATATTCTTAAGCTATTACGTATATATATATTCTTACTCTATTACTCTATTGTAACTAGTCATATATTATATAGTTATATTCGTATATTATATCTACTCTTTATCGTAGTTCTTATTCTATAGTATCTATCCTCTATCTATATCGTTATTAATAATCTTTCTACTATATACTATATCTATTAGTCGCCTTATCACCCTAACTATTCTATATACCTTTTGATCACCCTTTTCCTTTCTGTTCGTCCTTCGCTCTCAGTTTGCGTCACGAGCACTTTTGGCTATAAAGTTAGCACTCATGACTACCTATATATATTAATACTACCTGTACTGTTGCACGGATACTTCTCCCCGTCGCTCAAATTTACCCACCACATTAGCATTATCAAGAAGACATAATCATTTACTAACTCAAGATCCTTTATCTCCACGTAATTTCTTAACCGGAAAGAGAGGTAATATATCTCATTTTCATCTATCTTGAATTTTGCAGGATTCAAGCTGATATACAGGTATTGAAGTCATTGCATGGTTGAGATAAATATTTAGCGCTTTGTGAATGGGCTGTGACTATAACTTACTAAAATTATCGCCTACGAAGAGTAGAATCTCAACAGAAGGGATTTTGTTATACTTATTTATATTACTTTATATTATAATTCTTTTTAATTATTTTTATTTCTGAAGTTATTTTTTATAATCAAATCAAATTTATTCTTTCTAAATTTATCTTCACTTTTATATAGGGTGCTTTTAGCTCTTAAAATAGAATGACAACCTTGCATTAGCAAAGTCGTACCTATATATAATATTATGGATGAACTTATACCTCGGAATTATGAATACTACTCAAGATAAACTTCAATCAATACGTCACCTTCTGAACTCCAAATGAATAGAAAAGAACAACTAAAATATTATACTAAAATTCCCAATTCACAGATATAACTCTGGAGAAATAATGACTCTAAGCATAAACGAACATTTCGATACTATATATAGGACTTCAATTTTCTTCTAATTTTTTATTCATTGTTTCTCACATAATTTTCCTTACAACTCTCAGACAAGGATATGCGTATGGTGGGCCAATATCTAGATACGGGACAATAACGCCCAACTCCTTTACAGACGTAGTGGAGACCTCTTCTCTTTGTATACGCTAGTGGGTCCAACTTTTCGGGATTGAAAAGGGTGCGGCTTGGGATAATACGCAGTGTTTCTGAGCATGTGCCACTCATCAAAATCTGATTCCGCTTGCGCTTTGCCAGTACTCTAGATCTCGGGTAATAGCCGGCGTGGATGTTTTGTGTGCCATTCAGTAGCACCATTTCACTATACTCGCTATGAAAGTACACTTATTTTTCGAAATCATTGGACGTTAGTACTGTTAGTTTGGGAGCGAAGCTAGAGCTTAACATTTACGCCCATACTAATAAAGCTGCATATTTATTACTCTCTCCTCGCTTTTCACGGTATGGAATTTCTTCATCATTCCTAAGTTTCGCGATCCTTCCTGAGCCTTGGGCCCTCTTCGAGCTTTGCTAACAGAGTCGGTGATTCTTGTCTGTGCGCAACGACGATAATTGGTAGCTAGGATTATATACCTTATTTCCGATAATTCTATAAATTGGTTCTGTGGTACCTCTCCCTTTCATAGTATGCTAGCAAAATTATTTTCTCAAAATATAATGAGTAAGCCTTAAATTTTCAAATTAGACATACGTTACGTCTCTTATATATATGATTATATCATAATAATGTTATTCCTCTGTAACCTTTAACATAGCTATTTATTGTAATAAAACTATTTACGTGGACTGTCATTATATGGTTCAATTATATATCATATGGATCCATTAGAAAATCGTACTATTATAATACTGTTATATCACTATTCCTATAGAGATTCCAATAGGTTTCGAATCGCTGTATAGGTCACCTATAATTTATATTACACTTATGTTGAATATAACCTCTAATTGTTCACTATTCCATAGTGGAAGATACAGAGATAACTAATTCCTCACATATATGTATAACATTTTTTGTATTTTTATGTCTTAAGGCAAGATAAACAGAGTTTTGATAATTAAGATTTACTTGTCGCAGAGATATATAAAATAATGTTATAGAATTCTTTCTGGCGACTTTGTTTATATAGTATCTCTTTCATTTTATCTTAACATTATATTTAGGTGATTTATTTAATTGTATTCCATCTTTGTATATATGATTTATTAGTTATTCGGCTGTAAATACCATATCATGTTCATATAGTACTATCGACGTAATTGTAACTTCTCCTGCATTTTTAGCCGAAGTAATTTTGCTCACTTCAATTGTAGTGCTATTTAAAATTCCTTTAATTCAACTTTAAACGAGATATGTATTTATTTTTATGTTTTATTTGAATAAATAATAATACTCTACTCTTATTATATGTTTATTATTAGTTATTATTTCTTGTAATTATATATATTATCTATAACATCTTTATCTATCGAAGTTGTTTTGAATGTAATAGTAATTGTAGCTACTCCATTAATAAATTTTTGTAAATTTATATTTTTTATACTTATGTATGCATTAACTTATGCTAAGATTTGCGCGAGCAAAATTTTAAAAAATGCACGACATTAAAATAATATATTATTAAACCCGTTCACTGTTAGCGATACTCTTCAGTCAGAAATAAAATAATTTAAACTAACTTAAGTTAATCAGAAGATAAATAATACATTACACTTAAAATAAATAGATACTCTCTCTAAGTAAAATTCTATCCTCATAGGCAGAGAGGTCATTCAAATGGAGGTGAGACTGCGACTCTGATTTTCTATATCAAAACTATTTTATTAGACTAAATATAATAACTGAACATGATCGGATGGCAATAGAGTGATAGGATAAAGCTGTACTTTGGAAAGTTGGTCATGTGATACAATTCGCCTACGAAGAGAGAAAGTATCTCAACAGAAGGACTTTTTTGTTACTTTACATATACATATGAATAATCATAATCATTACATATATGTTTTATGAATATATAAAACATCAATTTCTAAATTATTGGATTTTATCTAAAATTTATCCAAATCTTCACTTTATATATAGGGTGATCATTTGCATCTTATAAAATAGAAGCCACATACTTAGAAAGTCCGTACCTATATATATATTATATATATAATATATATATATATATAATATATATATATATATTAATATTATTATTTATATATTTAATTTATTAATATATTAATTTATTAATTATTATAATATATATATTATAATAATTATATTATAATATATAATTATTAATATATATTATTATTATATATAAAATATATATATATATATATCATTAATATATAATATATTACATATTATATACTAAGGCTCGGGATATCTAATCACTCCATATTATTTATGTCACTTTTTGCAATTATTGTGAGAATTGGACCCTTGGTTTGAAATTTTTTTTTCATTCAATGCATCAGTGAGAAAGAAATCTATTATCTCTATCTTGTAGTTATTCATATATTCTTATTGTATATTCAAGGTTTATCCTTCTACCCTACAAACCATATAAATCTAAATAAATTATTCTCATTACTCTGATTTCGTTGTCTGGGTTACTGATTCTACATAGTCAAGTCTAGTTGTAACTGCCGCTTCCTCTTTATAACCTCTAATTAATACATAATTGTGCTCAATTCAGGGTTCTCTTAATCGTAGTTCACTTCTATCATCAACTCTCTATCTAATCTTCTTCTTTTTCTTGATATAATCTTCCTCTCTTTAGCTCCTCAGTCTGCGCTCATCGGAGTATTTCGATCATTTCGAAGTTGTCCACCACAACAGAAGTTTTGGAGCAATTAATAATTTATAATTGTTTAAATATTTCTAATCCAGACAGATGACACATAATTATTGTTTCCAATGTCAAAAAACCTTCATTCCTTAATCTACCTTTCTACATAAAATTCCACAATAACTACATCCATTATTTACATAATTCTGAAAGTTTAAATAATTCTTTCGTGGTCAGTCTTCTCGAATATATCCTTTATGGCATCTTCCTAATTTTTAATCGTTATTTTATCAGCTAGACTATCTTCCATTGTATATCTCAATAAATAAACCTCGAAAAGGATTTTATGTTATCGGAAGCATTCAGAACATTTTCGTTCCTCTTTTCTCCACAATAGATACAAACTACTTTTGAATTATCTACCCGGTTTAGGTCATCTCATACATGTGCTATTTAAAAATTGTTATTTTGCTCTTGTATTTTCTAAAAATTGTTATTTTCTTCATTGGACGTTTTCATAAACATCGAAAACAGTATAAAAATATTTTAGTTTCAAATATATTATTTTCGCCCTTTAATCAAAAAATTTTTTAAGTAAAAATTATGAGCTTTAATTTTTTAATTTTTCCCAACAATTTATGTTTATTATCTTATATATATATTCATAATATATTTTATATATATCTATTTATATACTTATAATATTTTAAATAATAAATTATATAATTAAATAAATTAAATATAAATATTAAATATAATAAATAATTATACTAAAGTCGACTCACCATTATTATAATATCCATTAACGTAATGGTAAAATAAGGTTTATAGTTATACAAAGAATAATAGTACATTACCTGATTACCTGATAAATACAAGGTTAATCATCAATTATAGAAATATACTTAATAAATAACACTTATATTATATCCCTATATAAAAGTTACTGAATTCGCCTTACACCACTATACAATCTCGTCTAATTTTTAATTTTAGAGAGGTAACTATTAAATCTGATATCAACCTTTTTAAATTGGTTTATGAAACATTTACGCATTAAGATATTAATTCCACTTATTGCAGTTGGTGATTCATCATTGATTTAGTTGTAATTCATGTGCCTCAATCAGTGTCATGATAAAGATGTACTTTTATAATCATTGTAGTTGATCTGGATTTTTGAGCTCGTGTGTACGCGCCAAATGCATTTGGATTTGAAATGGGTTGGTTTAATACGCTTTTGTCACCCTAATTGATATTTCTGCCATCATATATAATATGGGACATTGAATGATAGAAGACTTATAAAGTCCTTTGACGAAAAGTTTCTTGCGAATTGGGTTCTCTTGATATGCCACCATTCACTGATAATGACGTTGAACTTATTACTCAATTTAACAGCGTTCTTATATTAGATAGATGTGACTCATCAACTCATTTTATTTTTAGCATTTTTCAAGAGTATCAGATAATCTTCATAAATAAGAAGGGTGAGAATATTATTGTATAAAAAGTAAAGGAACTTGCTTTTATACAAAACTCTCGAACAGCTAAATTATCCTCGCATGCAGAATTTTGTGGCACATTTAAGATTCGCGGTATGTTCGTTGTGCACCCTTTTTCATTTGGATTTGTGTACCGTTTCATTTCTCTTTCAAAGTTTTGGATAACATTGGACCTCGCCGTCATAATTCTCAAGTTTGGGTCTTTATTGTCCAAATTGCTTCAACTCAAGAGGTAAGCAAAATTTTATCAGAAAATTTAATATATATATATTCTATATATATATATATATATATATATATATATCTACTTCATCTACTATATCTTCATATCTATAAAATTATCCATCTATTATTATATTATACTTATATATCTCTTATATATATCTATATCTTATATATTTATATTAATATTTATTAAAATCTTCTATCTCTATCTATCTATATTTCTATCTATCTCTATCTATATATATTACTCTATATAATATTTAACTATATTATTATCTCTGTATACATATATCTATTATCTATCATATATATATATTATATATTTATTATATTATATATATATATTTATCTGTCCATTATATTATATTATGTATTATCTATATATATTATATATAACTCTATGTTAATATATCTTAATATTATATATATAATATCTTCTATTATATATATAATCATATATATATCTATCTATATTCATAATTACTCTTATTATATCTCATATATATTCATATATATATATTATCTATATATCTCTCTATTATTATATAATATCGGTCAGTCTATCTATCTATTCATATGCTATATTTTTTCTATATTATTTTCTTAGTATATTATTATATTATATATATAATTCTATATACATATCTATATATATATATATATATATTGATTATATATAATATATATATTATATAGTAGTATATATATCACAACCAGCATTTTCCAGTCCTTCGTTTCTGTCTTGTATTTAA
The DNA here is from genome assembly GCA_015478945.1 of Trachelipus rathkii. Lineage (NCBI taxonomy): Eukaryota > Metazoa > Arthropoda > Malacostraca > Isopoda > Trachelipodidae > Trachelipus > Trachelipus rathkii. Next base: position 19,889 of record JABUQX010073144.1, read on the forward strand.
GTACCATTTCTTTTTGGAGTACTTGTACTTGTACTTGTATTGCAGTTTCTAAAAAAAAGTGTACTTGTACTTGTACGTTGTACTTGAGCCTTTTGTATTTGGTACTTGTGCTTGGTATCTTCAGGATTAAATTTTAACTTGCCAATTTTTTATTTTTTTTGATCAATTTTCCTACTTATTGATATTATTATTTTTATATATGTTAATTCTAAATAATTTCTCTTTACATTTATTTCTCATTATATATATTAAATATATATATTTATATTATATTATTATATAGTATATATATATATATATCTATTATTATATTTATATATATATTTTATATATATTATTATTATTATATTATATATCTATCATCATCAATATATCATCAATATCAATATCATATTAATATCAATATAATATCAATACTCAATATATCAATATCAATGATCATATCAATATCATATATCAACAACCCGTTCCAAGACTAATAGACAATAATCATCATTCAATATTCATCATCAATATCATCATATCATCATCAATATCATCAATATAATCATCAATATCATCAATATCATCATCAAATCATCATCATATATAAAAATATCATCATCTATATCATCATCAATATCACCAATATCATCATCATCATCAATAATCATCATCATCAATCAATATCATTATCCTTTATTACCACCTTTTCTTAGACAGCTGGTAAGGTGGCCTAACATGTATCCTCACCCCAGAAACAGACAAGTAGTAAAAGAAAATGACAACAAGTCGAAAAGAAAGCCCAGCTATACCTCCCCTTTATACCTATTAGAATCCGTCGCACGAAGCAAAGACACCAAGCGTTCACGGAACGCGATGAACCCTCACTATGAATCTCGCCAATGTGGAGTTTCATAACTGTGGCAGGTGGGCACAACATAACACCCTCCAGCAATACTGAACTGCATTCACTCCTATTATGCAACTTTCTTCTCGCCCATGCAAAACTAATATCAAGCTCACTCAAAAAAATACTATTACAAACTCAATCCCCTTTTTCTTCGGTCTTTCAGACCGTCGATTCCCAAACACCTCACCCTATACTCTTCACCCGCAATAACCACCGCACTCTATGCCATGCTTTCCACACTGACCAACATCTCAACGTTACCTTTTATTTATCCCTTCTTTTTCCAACCAACACTCTGTAATACGTTCATTTCTCATTTTATTCAATTTTCTCACCATAAACACGCTATACCTTTATTCGACCTATAGTCTCACTTCTATAACATTAAACAGGTACCAACATACCCTCAAACAAAACACTACGCCGCAGTCAACGACTTAGTCTCTTTACATATACCAGGCATCATCTACGTATGACACAGTATTCCTGCATTCACACTTTCCTATCAAAACTCGAGAAATAATAGATAATAATACTTTTCGTCCACATAATTCTCTTAATATTTTGAACTCAAACTACTTGTTTTCCAAGCTGCTCACCATCGTAGCATAACTTCACACCGGAGGACTTTGGTCTCACTCCAACCATAACCTTACTCTTATCTACGTTTTACTTTCACCTCTCTTTTACACACTTGTCATATTCTCTACAATACCTCACTCAAACTCTCTTCAGATTCCGCACAAAACTATTATACAATATATATATACTATATATATATATCTCTAATATATATAACTATCTCTATATATAATATATATATAAATATATATTTATTATATTAACATACTAATCTATAAAGTAAACAATATAATACATAACCTATAAATAATAATATATAATCAATATATAATAGTATAGGCCGAGAATAGAGATAGATAGGATTGGATTCATGACACAGTTGTATAACAGAGATATTATATATCGAAGAGGGTATAGTTTCGAGGGATAAGGTTAAGGGGGAAACTGGTACACCTTATATAAGGAGATAGTGGGGATAAAGTACCTGTAAGTGTTATAGGGTAATTAGTTTATTGAGTGATGGAGGGAAGATATATGCTGGTCCATTATTGGTTGAGAGATTGCGATTGATATGAACTGAAGGAGAATAGATATATAGGGAGAGAGAAAGGTCCACGAGTTCTAGAAACGATGGTCAGGGATGTGTGGAATCATATGTAACATCCTGAAACAACTGATTGCGATACATCGATAGAGAGGAGATATTAGTTTTCCGGATTTTCGCGATTATTGCACAGGCGTAAAATAGGATTAATAACGGCAGAGATAATCTGGCAGGTGTTTATTGATATGAGTGTTTGTGGCTACGCTTTTGAATGGCCCTAAAAGTAAGTCTGACAATGTGAAAGAAGATATGATAGATAGATATATCGAGTCGACGTGATTGGTTTAATATTTAATAGCCGAGAGAGAGACCACGAGGCATGCTGCTACTGTATCTCTCGCGATAGATCAACTCTAGTATTGAGATAGAGCGATTCATCGCAAGCATTGAGGTAGCGCGGTCGACAAGGATAATATAGAAATAAGAATGATGGAGATGAAAAAGTGAGTGGAGGGATATCATACCTATTATAAATGAGGATGATTTTTGGTTTTTGCGTGCGAATTCTGAAGGAGAGTTTGAGCGAGAAATAGGATAGACGAGACATTTGGATAAGAAGGTTAGTAAAAAGGAGGGGTTTGAAAGTAAACACTCGAATAAGAGTAAGGTTATACGTCTGATGAGGGATGACGCGAGCTATCACAACAGGCTCGAGTGAAGTTATGCCATATAGATGGTGAAAAGCTGGAATGTAGTCTGAATTTAAACCTATTTAGGATATATGTTCGAATGAAAAGGGAGCGGATGATCCAGAGTGTCCTGGCAAAAGTTGTGAATGGCATAAGGTTGCTGTTGCAATTAAATCGATTGTGGATGTAAAGGGAACTAAAGTCTTGAGTGCGCTAGGGTCTTACATGAGGTATGTTGTTCCCGTGTTAATGTATAGTAGTAGGATAATGGTCTGGAATAAGAGGTATTAGATCTAAAGTAAATGTGTTCAGATGGACAAACTTAGTGGCGTGTTAGGTGTGTAAACACGAAATGATAAAATGAGGGAACGTATTAGAGATTTGTTTGGGTGTGGAGAATGGGGTAACATGGAAAGATAAATAAAAGTATGTTAGATGGTTGATCATGTGGAGGCTGGATGGATAGTCGTCGGTTAAACGGATGTATAACTAGTTGTGAGTGTGTTGGCAATCGACCGGATGGGAACCGAAGAAAAGTGGTTTGAGTCAAGGAATGCCTTGGAGGAGAGAAATGTGAGATTGGCAGAAGCGAGAAGCAACGGATATAGAGAGATAGAACTGAGCGGGGTTTTGTGAGGAGGTATGGTTTTGTTTTTGGCCAAGTTCTTGACCCCATTGAAGAGATGTCATAGTGAGGGTCCATCGCTGTCCTTGAAGCTCTAGGGTGGATTTTATGAATGCGACGAGTTCTCATAAAAGGTATAAAGAGGGCGGTAGGGCTGGCTTTCTTTTCTACTTACTTTCATATTCTTTACAACCAACATTCTATCTCTTTACAGTCGCACTGTATCCGCCACCCTCTAACCTCCAAGCTCTCTCTGGGAGAGCGACGCGGTCGGCCCTGACTAGAACCTCGATGATACCCTATACCTATAAATTATCCATTTATATATTATATATATATATAATAATATATATATATATATATATTATATATATACTATATATATATTATATATTATATACCTATATATACTACCTATATATATATCTATATATACCTATATATAATATATATATAATATATACTACCTATATACCTAACATATATCTATGACTCCTAATACCCTACCTACCTACATATCATACTTACCCCCTACCTACCCACTACTATACCCTATACTATTATATATATATACTATATATATATAATATACTATATGCAAGTTTTCATAAAGTATTTGTACTTGTACTTGTACTTGAATAAATTGTAGTGTACTTGTACTTGAACCAATTCTAGAGTACTTGTACTTGTACTTGAACAATTCAAGAGTCCTTGTACTTGTACTTGTACTTGAAAAAATGAACTTGAACCCTACCACTGATATATATTTTACTTCTATTACTCAAACTTACATAATACCTATTATCCATTATATTTAAATGTTAATTCTCATTCATAAATATATAATTATAGTCTATATATTATACTTATACTTATTATACTTATTATTAATATATATATATATATATTATTACTATTATAATACATTAATATACTGTATATATATATATATATACTATATATATATCATCTATACTATATATTATATATATATATATATATATACCTATAATATATATAATGATGATTATATATATATATATACTATTATATATATACATATTAAATCTTTTGTAAAATTTTGCTACCTCTTGTGAAAGCATTGGCAAACCAAACTGAATTGACGCACCATCAAAACTTTGAAAAAGAGAAATGCGATCAACAATGAAAAAGGGTGAAAAAAAATTAGACAAAACTCATCTTCATTGTTACCTTTCTTTCTTTTCTATTTCTCCTTTTTTTGAGAAGTTTCTTTTATCATTATTTTCTTCTGTCTCTCAATTCTATGTATCTTAAATTGAGTTACAAGTTAAACGGCTTATTTGGGCCGAAGAGACTCGCATTCAAGAATTTGTAAACTTTTTCTTCTCATAATGCATACTGATGATATCTTATGCAAAAGCTTACGACCATTTCAAATAAAGTGGCGCAAGCTCAAATCCAGCATAATAGTATGTAAATATATTGTCTAAGTTAATGCAATGTAAATTATATTGATCATGGTAATCTTTTATATATACTCTATATAGTATATATTCTATCGGTTGTATCTTTATATATTTGCTATATATATTTTATATATATATTACTATATATATAATATATATATATATATTTATATATATATTATATATAATATATATATATATATATATATATATATAAAAATTAAAAATGGAAAATTAAAAATTAAAGCTCATAATTTTTACTTAAAGAGTTTGTGGTTTAAAGAGGGCAAATAATATATTTGAAACTAAAATATTTTTATACTGTTTTCAAT
>JABUQX010073144.1:30000-55516 GCA_015478945.1 Trachelipus rathkii
TAAACAAATAACCTACGCAGATGACATAACCATAACAAAACCAGACTCCTCAGTAATCACTGCCACAAATCTCACTCAAGATTTAAATGAATCCACCTAGAAGCTTGGTTATCTTTCAACAGAATGTCTGCCTCTGCCGAGAAGAGAAAGAAGAAAGAATAAGTAGAGAAAGAAGAGAAAGAAGCAGAAGAAGAAGAAGAAGAAGAAAGAGAGAGGAAGGAAAAAAGAAGGAAAAAAAAAAAAGAAAGAAGAAGAGAAAGAGAGAAAAATAGAGACCTTTACAAAAGTACAGAAGAAGAAAGAAGAAAGAGAAGAAAGAGAGAAAAGTAGACATAAGAAGAGTTGTCGTCATAAGTAGAAGGTAAGTGAAAGGAAAGGAAAAAGATAATAGAGAAAAAGTAGAAAAGAATATCAGAAAGAAGAGGTAGAAAAGAAAAAAGTGGAAAAAGAAGAGAAGGGTTCAAAGAAGAAACAAGAAGAAAGTGAAGAGAAGAAAGAGAAAAAGAGAAGAAAAAAGAGATAGTATAAAAATAGGAAAGGGGAGCTAATATAAAAGAAGAAGAAAAGAGAGAATAAGAAAAGAAACAAAAAGAAAAATAAGAAAGTGGAAAAGGAAAGAGACAGAAGAAGAAAAAGCAAGAAGAGAAGAAAGGAAATCCATCTATAACCCTTCGACCACCAACAGAACAGGACCACAATAATCCCTTCAAATAATCCCTTCACCACAAAATAACCCTACATAGTTTCTATCATCCCCCTAAACCCAAAACAAACCTAAAACCAACTCGGAATTAAACAATTCGATATTCCACTTCACCTTTACACGCTACATTTAAAAAAAAAAAACATAAAACAAGCAACACAAAATTAATTTTGTCTATGAGTTCTATCTCAAAACACACATAACCAAACAACACACACCACACAACACACACACAACACACACACACACACACACACACACACAGTATATATATATATATATAAATATAATATATATTATAATATAATATAATATATATATAAATAAAATATATATATATATATATAATTATATATATATAGTTATAATTAATATATATATATATATATAATATATATAATAATATATATATATATAATATATATTATAATATTATAATATAAATATTATATATATTATATATATATATTATATATTATAATATAATATATATAATATATAATATATATATTATATAATAATATATAATAATATATATAAGATGGTAATATATAATACATATAAGTACTATATAGATATTATAATGTATCATATATATATATATATATGGTATTATATATATTATAAAATATATATATAATAGTTATAATAATATTATATATATAGTATTATATGATATATATATTAATAATAATTATATATGATATATATAAATAATATTATCTATATATATATATATATATAATATAATATAATATATATATTATTCTAGAAGATATATATATATATATATAATATTAAAATATATATATAATAACATATATATATATATATATATATAATAAATATATATATATATATAGATAATATATATATATATATATATATATATTAAATTCATTATTAATATATATATTGATTGAATATATATAAATTTATATATATTAGTAAATATGATATAAAATATATAATATATATATATAATTTAATATATATAATTATATATATACTATTAATATATATTAATATTAAAGTGTATATATATAATATATAAAATATCAGATATAATATACGTATATATTTATATATATATATAATTAATAAGTATAATATATATAATATTATATATATACTAATATATATAATAGTAAAATAATCGTTATAAACTAGATGTGATATCAAGAAACGAGAATATGTTAAGGCAGAATATAATAACCCTGGAGGTAAAATTCTATTTCATTATATATATAATATATATATATATATAATATATATTATATATAATATATTATATTAATTATATATATATAATATCTATAAAGTATATAAAATATAAATATTAGTATACCTATATATTATATACTATATTAAAAGAAGTAGAGAAGCGCCCTCGCAGCGAATGAAATTACCTCCCATTTTGCTTATGAGTGTTTAGGTCTTGAGCAAATGACATTCGATGAAAATGCACTATTGGTTCTCGCTTCTCTTATTCCGTCATACCTCAACTTTCCCAGACAACATCCTACAGACACCACCTTTTATCCACATACCATATACACATACTTAATCCCCACCCCTCCGCATCTAGAAAACATTTCTTACCGAAAGGATACCCGATCCCTTATATCCCTTTGTGTGGGGGAGATAGAATGCCCACAGCGTTAGTCTGCCCATCGTGCGGTAAAAGGAGACGTAGCTTGGGATTGACTGCCCAGCTCTACTATCTTTGACCGATAAGCTAATTGGCAGCCTCTGGAGAAGATCTCTCACCGTAAGCGTACTCTTTTATTTCTTCGGCGAAACTTATGAATCGTTGTAGGTACATGGAATATCAAGAGGAAATAAATGTTTAATAATGAAGAGGAGAGTAGAGTGTGATGAATGGACTGTGATAAAAGGCAAATGATGATTTTGACTTGCATGTGACCTGAAACAAAGATAATAGAAACGTTTGTGATAAATAATAGATTTGGTGTGTAAAGTCTACGTGTGTGGTTGCCTGAAAGGAATGAGAGAGGGAGAGAAGGAGTTGCAGTTCTGATGAGTGACCTGTGGAACAGAGCTATGGTAGATTTTGTTTGTGTGAGTACTAGAATTCCTAGAATTTCAATTGTTAATAAATTTAAAAATTTGAAAAAGGTCAAGTTTAAGTTTGACAACTGATCGATCTGGAGAGTTGTAAGTGAGGAAAAGCGGAGTGAGGCAGGGATGTGTGATGTCTCCCTTGTTATTCAATTGGTTTATAGATGGAGTTATGAAAGAATTAGAGGTGGAAGTGAAGGGAAAGATGCTAGAATGATAGAGAATGAAAGAGAGTGGACTGTGCCCTACCTATTGAATACGGTTGACGTGGTTTTGTCTTAGCGAATCTGAGAAGAGTCTGAGAGGATTGTAGAGGATTAGCAGGGTGTTTAAAGGTGGTTGAAAGCAAACGTAATAAGAGCAAGCGGCTGTATGGCTGGGGTGAAGACAGTCCTCGTGTGAAGTTATGTTGGATGGTGAGCAACTGGAACAAGTGTCTGAGTTTAAATATTTAGGATTTATGTTGGATGAAAAGTGAACGGATGTTGTGAATGGTAGGAAGGTGGATGGAGCAATTAAATCCTTGGTATATGTAAAAGGACTAAGTCTTGAGTGCACTAGGGTCTAACATGAGGGTATGTTTTTACCTGTATTAATGCATAGTAGTGAAACTATGGTGTGGAATAAGAGTTGCCCAAGCGCATGAATTTCGGTCAATAAAACATTAAAAAGACGAGTAGTTTAACCTCTACAAAAGCAAAACTAAAAAAAAAACCCTGCCAAATAAAGAATTAATAGAAAAAGAAAGTAGGAACTTCACTATAGCAAGTTGAGTGAAGGCGTGTCGACGCCTTAGTCGCATCAACCGGAGGTCACCAACTTCCAAGCGATTATGGGTAGGAGCTGACAAGGGTCATTTTTTGGATGCCGTCCATCCAAGCATCTACGATGCTTGTTTATGCTTCGCCATTTTATGTTATTTAAAAGAATTTGTCAAAGTGAATTCTTGTAAGCTTGTGGAGACAGGTGAAAAGGGGGAGAGTGGTGAGGGTTCATTAAACAAGTTCACCAGGTGCTAAGTTAGAATGCCCTCCGCGAAAGTAAAACTCTTAAAAGATGAAGCAAAAGGAAAAATTCTGCAGATAAATTTTCAAACCCTACCTCACACTCCACTGTGCATTTCTAATGGAGAACACCTGCATCGCATTTTTAATACGGATATGAAATACAACACTTAGAAGATGAATAAGCTTATAAATATAGATATAAAAAAATATTTTGTTATATAGGGGAATTTGATATTATTATTTTCTTAAATGTTAGTAAAATATAAATATAGAATCTAAAGAAACTTTTCCTTATTAATAAGATTTGTGAAATCAATGAACGCAAGACCTTTAATTTGAGTTCATTTCAGACGTACATATCTTAAAATTTTTATTATTATTTTCTTTATGTTAGTAAAATATTGAAACTAAAGAAATATTTTTTCGATAAGATTTGTGAAAACGATGAACGTAAGTAAGACCTTTAATTTGAGTTCATTTCAAACATGAATATCTTAAAACCTCATGTTAATCGCCTATTTGCTGACTCATTTTAATGGTAGTTCAATGAAAATATTACTATTGGTGAAAGGCAGAAACAATTTGAAATGGGATGCAGAAAAGACCAAAAATTTGCATTTTTATTGGAAAAGGGAAAAAGTTTGTAAATTGTAATTTGAACACCTTTTTCCTCTCGCAACACTCACTCTCTTTCATACTATTTAGTTTCAATTTCAGATTCTCTTTACTTTTAATTGGATTATTATTATTATTATTATTATTATTATTATTATTATTATTATTATTATTATTATTATTATTATAATTTATATATTAGAGTTGTTATTATTATTCAATTATTATTATATTTTTATTATTATTATTATTATTATTATTGTCATCTATAATAATTTGAAAAGTAGTAAACTTTCCAGAAAATAAAATCTTGTTATAGAGAGAGTATATATATAAATATAATATATATAAAATATACTATATATATATTATATATATATATATATATATATTATATATATAGAATATTTCAATGTATAATAATTAAAATTATACAATAATTAAAAAAAAAAGAATTAATCTTTTTTACCCCTACTCTTATGCACGAGGAATACTACTTCTGCCCATAAAAAACCCACGAAGAAAATTGAAAAAAAGGTCACCAAGCATCTTTTCGTGTAATGTCTTAAACACCATTCAAGGTTGAAAAGTGTAGAAATTAATACACGAAATGCTTGCATATAATAGTAGATTATAATATATATCTATATTTATATATGTATATATATATATATATGATATATATAATATAACTATCTATATATATATATTAATATATATATATATAATTATACTCAATATAATATATTATATATTATATATATATATATTTATATAATTATAAATATAATTATATATAATATATATTATATATATATAAGAAGTTATATTATATTATATCATATATACTAATATATAATATATATATTAATATATTATATGAGTGAACTATTATATACGTGTGATAGTTATAACAAAGGGGTGGCGAACGATCCTTACTTCTGTTAGCGCCGTTTATCGAACGAGACGTAGTTTTTGGAGTAACGGAGTTGAAGGAGAGAGGAAGTAGAGATTAACCTTATATAACGCACTAGTTAACTTTTCTCTTTTCTCACTTACGCTCACTCCCATACAAAGACAGTTCTCGTATTTCCCTTCCGTTACATTTTTAGTCTTTACATTTCGAGTTCGACTTTTCTTGAATGTCTTGCCATAGCCATAGATCTGACGCAACCCCACGAGGAGTCATATGAGTTAAACAAATCCTTTTATAATCTCTTGAAATATCTCCACCACTAGTACTTATCAATCTCATATACTGAAATCGAAATTATACTATATCTCCTACCATCTTCAGTACTACCCTCCTATACTTTCACCTTCATTATCATATATCATTACCTTATGAATCCTTACTTCTCTATCCTCTTACTCTAATATAATATTAAGAGTATGTATTTTAGCCTTACATAATAGGTGAGATATGTATATTTAAGAATATTGTATAATATTAATGGTGATCTCATTGTGAATAAATGAAATATTGTGATGTGAATGCGTCGTTAACTGATTTAATTAATGAAGTTGGACTCAGAGTGTGTGATGAATGACTTTCAAAAAATCTGCATACATTGCAGTAGATGAAGATTGTTGAGATAGTTGAAATGTTGTTTGTGGGGTATATGATTGGGTTAAGATACTAATATGATTTTGGAAATGAGTCATTAAGTTTAAGAGGAGGCAATAGGTATAAGAGCGAGAAAGTTGAAAGAAGTGAAAATCATGCAGATATATATGAAATTATCCGTGAAGAAGGATCAAGAGATGAGGCCGTAGGCATGGGATTGATGGAATTTGGAAGTTGTTAACAAAGCGTTTATGGAGGTTATAGTTTCGAGGGATTGGAGGAGGAAGCAGTAATAGTACCCTTATATAAGGGTAAGGGAGATAAAAAGGGTAACGGTAAGAACTATAGGAGATTAGTTTATGAGTGTAAGGGAAGAAATAACTCGGTATTACGGCAAAAAAGTGTACGTCGAGTAAACTGAAGGACTGTTGTGAAGAACAAGGTGTGCTTAAAAGTGGTAGAGGATTGTGGATCAAATTCGTACATTGAAACAAATGATTGAGAAAAGGAGGGAGAAGAAGGAATAAAATGTATTAGGTTTTCTTGGATATGCAACAGGCGTTATGATATGATTAATAGGGAAGTCTATGGAAGGTGTTATGACATATGGGTGTTGTGTAAAGCTTCGTGAATGGATATAAACAAAAGTATGTATGGTATGGTGGGGAAACACTTCGAAAAACCTGCATAACATATTGCTATAAGAAGATCGAAGAGGGTAAATAGTGAATGTGTGTGGGTATGATGTTTGCAAGAAGAAATAGGATTTGGAGATGAGTTATTAGTAAGAGGAGACGCGGGAACGGGTAGAGCAAGAAAGTGAAGAATGTAAATCTGCAGGATAGATGAAATTACGGTGAAATGATCCAAGAATGAAGGCGAGATGATGACGATGGATTTGGAAGTGTGTAGCAAACCATTATGGAGGTATAGTTTCGATGGGATTGATGGAGACAGTAATATTACCCTTAGATAAGGGTAAACGTAAGACATTATATGGAATTTAGTTTATATGAGTGAGTGGGAGCGAGAAAATATATACCGATATATTGTTAACGAAAGAGTGCGTCGAGTGAGAACTGAAGGACTGATTGTGAAAACAAAGTGCGTTTAGAAGTGATAGAGGATAATGTGGATCAAATCTACATTGAAACAAATGATTGAGAAAATGAAGGAGAAGAAGAAGAAAAGAATGTATTTAGGATTTTTTGGATTACTCAACGAGACGTATGATATTATTAATAGGAATCTCTATGACAGTGTTACTTGATAGTAAGTGTGAGTTACTGATAAGCTTCTGAATGAAGAATCAAAATCTGTATAACGATAGTGAAACGTGTGTAAGAAATAAATGTCATTGAAAGTATAGTTGTTTTAATATTAAGCGGAGGCAGCAGGGATGTATGATCTCTTGCCATTCAATGTTAAGATAAATGGATGAGTGTATATGAAAAGAATTTAGGGGAGGGGGCTGAGAGGAGAGTGTTGTTGGATGATGGAAGAGAAGCGATAAAGAAGATGGAGTGGGTTCTCGTAGAACACGTAATATATATGCGGAGATTGTTTGTTTTGTGGCGTTAAGTCTGAAGAGTTGAGAGGATTGGTTAGAGAGATTTTGGCAGGGGTGTGTAAAAGGAGGGTTGGAAAGTTAAACGTATATAAGAGTAAGGTTATGGTGTGAATGAGGACAGTTCTCGTGTGAAGTTATGTTAGATAGTGAGTAGCTGGAAAAAGTGTCTGGTTTTAAATATTTAGTATATATGTTTTGGATGAAAAGGGACGGATGATCCAGAGTGTAGTAGGAGAGAATGTGAATCAAATGGGTGGCTGCTGTGCCAATCAAAACGAAGCATACTGTCAAACAAAGTCTTTGAGTGCACTAGGTCTTACATGAGGGTAGATTTTTAATAAAATGATAAGAAGGAATGAAAATTAATAAAATACAAACCTATAATTATCTAAGACCGTAATTAATTCATAGTCAAAAGCTAAGAAGAATAACGGAGTAACGAAAGTAAACGGCTCTTCTTACTTTTCATTTCAAAGAAACGGAGTAAACGAAACGGAACTACTTGTTTTCCAGTAAACGGAGTAACGATAAGAAACTACTTTTTTGAAGTAACGATGCCCACCCTCTGTATATATATATTATATAATATATATAGATATATATATATATATAATATATATATAATAATATATTATAATATATATATATATATATATATATCAATATATATATATATATATATCTTCCTCCTTTCACTACTATTCATTAACACAGGTAGCAACAACCCTGATTCAAAACCCTAGACATTCAAGCATTAGTCCTTTGTATCCCGACCAGAGATTAATTGACCACCCACACACCTTTCCTACGATTCAGAACTTTCCTACTACACTCTGCATCATCTGTTCCCTTTTCATTCAAAACATACTGTAAATGTATAAACACAGATACTTGATCGAATTGCCCACCATCCAACATGACATCACACCGCGGACTCTCCTCACTCAATACCATCATCTTAATCTTATTTACATTTACTTTCAAACCCCTCCTTTTGCACACCTTGCCAAACACTTACAAGTTCCTCTCAAACTCTCTCATATTCAACCACACAAAAGAAAAAATCTCACAGCGTACAATAAGCAGGCACCCTCCACTCTCTTCCATTCCCCATGAGTCTAACACCCTCTCCCACCCCTAATTTTTTCATCATTCCATCCATATGTGAATTAAATAACCAAGGGGACACACATCCCTGCCTTACCCTACTATTAATATTAAACAATCCACTTTCATTATCGTCATACATACTTTTGTTTCCATTCCATTCAACACCATATATCTCTAACACCTACCACAGAACTTCCCTATTAATCCTATCATACGTTTGTTGCAAGTCCATAAAACCAAAATGGAATTTTCTTCCTCTTTCTCATTTTCTTAATTATTTGTTTCAATATAAAAATTTGATCCATACATCCTCTACCACTTCTAAATACACCTTATCTTCGCCAATCAGTCCCTCAGTTACTCGACGCATTCTTTCAACCTAAATACCAGCATATATTTTAGTTACAAAACTAAATAAATTAATTCCCCTATAGTTTCTACGGTTCCCTTTATCCACATACACTTATTTAAGGGTACTATTACAGCTCTCCTCCAATCCTTTCGGAATTAAAGCCTCCATAAACGATTTGTTTCACAACTTCCTATCTAGTCAATCACAATCTCGCCTCCATTATTAATCATTTCACCGGTAATTCCATCTATGCCTTTAGGTTTACCATTCTTCAACATTCTCACTCTACCTATTACTTCTTCCCTACTAATTACCTCAGCCCAAAAATATCTATTTCTTCTTTTACCATCAAACCCACTCACAATCGCTATTATCTCTCCATCACTGCTATTGTTATAATTTTCAAAGAGTTCCATCCACACTCTCCTTACATCCATTTCATCAGTCACGAAAGCACCATCCCTATTCATTATTCTATAAAGATTCTTCCCTTTGCTCTCTTTCTTAACCTTTCACATTTCTTACAAGAAGATCGTCCTATTCCCTTGTAAGTCCCCAATCATCCTTCTTCCAAATTGTTCATTTGACTCGTTTTTCCTCTTACGTATGCAACTTTTAGTTCTTCTTTTCTTTTTTTCTCCTCATTTATTTTCATACACCTTTTTTTTGAGACTTCATCTTTGGCTTTCAGCACATTCAACCATGATTCAATTTTAACATTCTTATTTCCTACTTTAGGACATCTACATACTTCGCTTGCACAACTACCTTGTTCACATTCAATTGATTTATTTGCAAATACTCTCACATTCATTTCCTTATAACATTGTTTACTTAACTTCTCATTCTTAATTCTCCCCTCTTCCTTCCTTATCTTTTTACTCTCCATTCATGCCCAACCTAAACTTAATAAACATTATCACTGAAGATACCATCCCACTACCCTCACTGACTTAACGTCCTTAGCATGTTTCAGCATATTCATCAACGTAAAATCAATCATACTTTATACTTCGATACTATCTCTACCTACCCTAGCTCTCGTATACTTATGAATTCTATTGTGACTGAAATATGTATTACTTACACATACACACCTCTAATCACAAAAGTCAATGACCTTTCTACCATTTTCATTATCTCTAACAATCCCAAAGGCAGCTACTATACCATCCCAATTTCCATCACATATCCAACCATTTAAGTAGCCCAAGACAATAAATCCCAAACTCCTCACAATTTCCAAAAACCACATTAAGATTAACCCAGAAAATACATTCTCCTTAAGATCACCTTCAGATGGACTCTATGTTACAACCGCACATACCTGGACTTTTTCAAACATAGGTTTAACAATTAGAATTCAAGCACTCACAGACAAAATCCACCATAGCTCTGTGAAACAGGTCACTCATTATAAACTCTCTCCCATCTCATTACTTTCTACTCCAGAAGACACACATTTTATTACACAAAGCTTGTCTTCACCGCTTTCTTTCATTTTTGTTTAAAAGTCACAGGAAGCAAATCAAATTTATTTTTTCTAAATTCATCCATCATCTCTCTCCTTTTCTCCTCACCATTAATTCCTTTAGCATATATATATATAATATATATATATAATATATATGAATATATAATTAATATATATATATATAAAAATATATATAAAATAATATATAATAAAGTTAATAAAATATATATATAGTGTAATATATTAAATATAATATATATATAATATATAATATATAAATATATATATATAATAATATATATATATATATATATATATATGTATATAGTATAATAATAAATATATATATAATATATATATAATAATTATATGGATGCAGGTAACGATCTGCACGCGGATCACCGCACCTATGAAAGATCCGCATGCTAATATCTCCGCGCTTTGCCTGCGGATGTTGCGCGATATTTTGTTGAGATTTGGATAAAAAATTCATAAAAAAAGATACTTAAGATAATGCTGAAAATGGAAATGAAAAGGAAATGGATTAGGAAATGTCAAGAACGTCTTGTATCCATATCTTACTGTATCGAAAAGACGTTCCAAACTGCCTAGAATAGTCAGTTTCAATGGAATGGATAAAAATGGTATTGCTCAAAAGACCTCTTGCTTTGTACGCCAGGTCGTATTCCAAAGTTTAACATTCTTACTAATGTGGAAAATAACATCATATCAATCACTGCATAAAGCTATTGAAGACCACTTAAAGAAATATCAAAAAAATCAGCGCCTCTACAGCTTCTGTCTCCGATTTAATTCCATTAATCTCAACGCTAAGGAAGCATTTTGAACCATCTTCAAATGAAAATGATAACGGTTTAAAAAGAATGAAAGATGTAATAAAACTAAAGCTAGAAAAACGCTTTGGTTCTGTGGGAATTAATGACCATCATACTTTGCAACTACTTAGATCCAGTTATAAAGGCAAGTTTTTGATAACAACAAAAATATTAGAAGTTTAATCTTCACTTGTGTTGCAGTTGAAAAACTTCAATCCGAACAGTCTATAATTCGCCACCCATTAAAAGGAAATAAACGAAATCTACAGAGCCAACACCTTCTTACAAGTAAATCAATAAACAGATTCACTGGAAGAATTTCTACAGTCCATAGTGATGAAGAAACACACACGCACAACGAAAGAAAGTGCAAATGTTTGATTTTTTATCAGCAAGAAAAACGACTAGATTAAGGAAAGGAAAATGTTCACCCACACTTGCAAGGAAATACTTGGAATGTCCCCAACTACCGTTCCAAGTGAGAGAGTATTTTAGTAAGCTGGGCTAATAATGAAAATGCAACAGAAACAACTCTCAAGCAGGAAATGCAGAAAAATGAAGTTTCTCAAGCACAACCTCCTATATGTGAATTTTCAAACTAGTGGCAAATGTATATATATCCATGGAAAAATCTCTTCAGTTAAGGCGGAGGTTGTGGGAAAGAGGTTTGGTTGGGTGCATTTAAGTTGGGTCCCCGTCACGCGCCATGGTAATAATAGATTGTGGCTAAAACTCGAAATATATTAGTCATATATATAATATATGTATATATATATATATATATAATATATATATATAAATATGATATATATATATATATATATAATATATTAATATATATATATATACAATAATAATTATATATATATATATTATTTATATATATAGTACATATACGTA
The DNA here is from genome assembly GCA_015478945.1 of Trachelipus rathkii. Taxonomy (NCBI): domain Eukaryota; kingdom Metazoa; phylum Arthropoda; class Malacostraca; order Isopoda; family Trachelipodidae; genus Trachelipus; species Trachelipus rathkii. Next base: position 42,217 of record JABUQX010073144.1, read on the forward strand.
TATAGAATATATAAGATATATACTTCTATATATATAATATATATAAATATATATTATAATATATATATAATTATAAAATATAATATATAATATAATATATATATATATATGTATTAATATATTAGAATATATATATATAATTAATAATATATATAAAAATATATATATATATATAATATATATATAAATATATATATACACAAACATCCGCATTCCGCGCAGCGAAAAAAGTAAAACTCACTGGACCTACAACATTATTTATCATCCAGATATCAAAACTATATCTGATGTATAGAGAATAGAATAATATATATATAAGATAGTATACAACATTTTTATCAATCCAGATAATCAATAATCTAATCTAGTATAGAGATATAGAATATATAGTATATAATATAATAATAATATATATATATAATATATATAATATATATATATATTAATAATATATATAGTATTGTATATATATATATATATATATATAGTATATAATATATATAAGATATATTATATATATATATATATAATATAGTATATATATATATACTATATATATATATAAATATAAATCGTAATATGGGCAAAGGCTGTCGGCCTACCACATTCAACCCGAGTTGGAAAGAAGGAGAATTTAAGGGCAAAAGAAAGGTCGACATGTCCCGAAACATGTACGTTTTAAAGAAGCAGAGCCACATCAAAAGAAAGGTCGACATGCCCCGAAACACGACGTTTGAAAGAAGCAGAGTCTAAGGGCAAAAGAAAGGTCGACATGCCCCGAAACACGACGTTTGAAAGAAGCAGAGTCTAAGGGCAAAAGAAAGGTCGACATGCAAACACGACGTTTGAAAGAAGCAGAGTCTAAGGGTAAAAGAAAGGTCGACATGCCCCGAAACACGACGTTTGAAAGAAGCTGAGTCTAAGGGCAAAAGAAAGGTCGACATGCCCCGAAACACGACTTTTGAAAGAAGCAGAGTCTAAGGGCAAAAGAAAGGTCGACATGCCCCGAAACACGACGTTTAAAAGAAGCAGAGCCTAAGGGCAAAAGAAAGGTCGACATGCCCCGAAACACGACGTTTGAAAGAAGCAGAGTCTAAGGGCAAAAGAAAGGTCGACATGCCCCGAAACACGACGTTTGAAAGAAGCAGAGTCTAAGGGCAAAAGAAAGGTCGACATGCCCCGAAACACGACGTTTGAAAGAAGCTGACTCTAAGGGCAAAAGAAAGGTCGACATGCCCCGAAACACGACGTTTGAAAGAAGCAGAGTCTAAGGGCAAAAGAAAGGTCGACATGCCCCGAAACACGACGTTTGAAAGAAGCTGACTCTAAGGGCAAAAGAAAGGTCGACATGCCCCGAAACACGACGTTTGAAAGAAGCAGAGTCTAAGGGCAAAAGAAAGATCGACATGCCCCGAAACACGACGTTTTAAAGAAGCAGAGTCTAAGGGCAAAAGAAAGGTCGACATGCCATGAAACACGACGTTTGAAAGAAGCTGAGTCTAAGGGCAAAAGAAAGGTCAACATGCCCCGAAACACGACGTTTGAAAGAAGCAGAGTATAAGGACAAAAGAAAGGTTGACATGCCCCGAAACACGACGTTTGAAAGAAGCAGAGTCTAAGGGCAAAAGAAAGGTCGACATCCCCGAAACACGACGTTTGAAAGAAGCAGAGTCTAAGGGTAAAAGAAAGGTCGACATGCCCCGAAACACGACGTTTGAAAGAAGCTGAGTCTAAGGGCAAAAGAAAGGTCGACATGCCCCGAAACACGACGTTTGAAAGAAGCAGAGTCTAAGGGCAAAAGAAAGGTCGACATGCCCCGAAACACGACGTTTAAAAGAAGCAGAGCCTAAGGGCAAAAGAAAGGTTGACATGCCCCGAAACACGACGTTTGAAAGAAGCAGAGTCTAAGGCATAAAGAAAGGTCCTGACATGCCCCGAAACACGACGTTTGAAAAGAAGCAGATGTCTAAGGCAAAAGCAAAATGTCGAACATGCCGACACGACACGTTTGAAAGTAAGCTGACTCTAAGGGCATAAAGAAAAGGTCGACATCCCGCGAAACACGCGAGCGTTTGAAAGACAGCCAGAGTATAAGGACAAAAAGAAAGGTCGACATGCCCCGAAACACGACGTTTGAAAGAAGCAGAGTCTAAGGGCAAAAGAAAGGTCGACATGCCCCGAAACACGACGTTTGAAAGAAGCAGAGTCTAAGGGCAAAAGAAAGATCGACATGCCCCGAAACACGACGTTTTAAAGAAGCAGAGTCTAAGGGCAAAAGAAAGGTCGACATGCCATGAAACACGACGTTTGAAAGAAGCTGAGTCTAAGGACAAAAGAAAGGTTGACATGCCCCGAAACACGACGTTTGAAAGAAGCAGAGTCTAAGGGCAAAAGAAAGGTCGACATGCCTCGAAGGCCGAAACACGACGCTTGAAAGTGGACAAGTGAAGCGAAGTTGAAAAGCAGATGAAGAAATTGTGTTTCAGAATTGACCATTAATGTATATGAAAGATTGAGCATAGCGATTAAGTCTGGGGCCAGAAAGAGTTGGAGAGAGAAAGGATGAGACGGAGTGGAAAGAAGTGTCTCACGTGCTCTCCTCAAAGGAGGACGTACTAGACAAGAGAATTTAAAAGAAAAATGACCATTGAAATAGCCATGGTATAATTATAGTGATACAGTAGTAGTTCGACGGCAAGAAAGAGATAAGAGAGCGAGAGAGAGAGATGAGAGAGAGAGAGAGAGAGAGAGAGAGAGAGAGAGAAGAGAGAGAGAGAGAGAGAGAGAAGAGAGAGAGAGAGTTAAACTTGTTTCCACTGGTCAAGTAAACCCAAGAAGTAAACTTGTGCGAGGAAGAGACCAAGTACAAAACGTTCAACTCTTTCAGAGCTCTTCAAACGAACCTTCTTAAAAGCTATTAAAGGGTAAATGAGGCCAAAGTTTAATAAAATGTCGCAGAGTTTTACGTTTTATTAATAATTATTATTATTATTATTATTATTATTATTATATTATTATTATTGATTATGTATATTATTATATATTAGTATTAGTTAAGTATTAGTATTAGTAATTAGTATTATTATTTATTATATATATATAGAGATTATCATAATATTATTATTATTATTATTATGTATATTAATTAATATTATTATTTATTATTATATTATTATTATTAATTATTATTTATACAACAAATTTATACCTTTTCTAAAATTTATTTCTGTACAGATCAATTTAATTTCCTTTAAAATAATCTTTGAAAATAGTTTACAAGGTAAGAAGAAGAAGATATATTATTTACAAGATTTCCCGACGCTTTTCGTCTCTATACTTGAAGACATCTCAGAGGATATTTCTTGGTAAGAGAAATGATGTCTTAATGATATTTAATAATAAATCAAATGATATTTAGTCTGACTGATAAATACATAAATTTTATGTTAATGTGTCGGGTCTGCGTGTTTGGATGTCTCAAAGTATGAGACGCAAACGCGTCTGGAAAGTTTTAAATAAATATATCTTCTTTTCTCACTGTAAGCTATTTCAAAGATATTTAAGGAAATTAAAATTACAGAAATAAATATTAGAAACTTGGAAAAAAATCAAAAACTTTTGAGAAAATGCAATGTCCATGATAATTGAATTCCTATATTATTATTATAATTATTATATTATATTATTAAAATTATATTATAATTATTTAATATTATTATTATAATTATAATATATTATTATATTATTATTATGATTATTATTATATTAATTATTATATTTTTATTTTTTATTTTTATTTTTATTATTCATTAGATTATTATTATGATTATATTATTATGATTATTATATTATTTATATGATATATTATATTATAATTATTATAGTATTATTATTATTATTATTATTATTAATTTATCATTTATATTATATAAATTATTATATGTATAGTAGTAGTAGTAAGTGAGTGTAGTAGTAGTAGTAGAGTAGAGTAGATAGTAGTAAATTGATATGTTTTTACAATACATCAATTCAATAACACCAAAATATATAAAATATATTAAATATATATATATAAATATATAATTATAGTTATTATATATATATAAATAAAATAGAATAAATATATATATATTATATATAATATATATAAATATATATATATATATATATATAGATATATATATATATAAGATATAAATTATAATATATAATATAATATAGATAATTAAATATATATATATATATATATATAATATATATTATGATATATTATATATATATACTATATATATATATATATTGAAGTAGACACCTTGGCGTTTCTTGATGTTAAATTTATAGGAAACCAACATTTATTGAATTAATCACTAAATTAAATTCTTTTATTAATCATGTTTATAAAATTAATTTACTTAATAAAACACTTTTGGATAGAGCATACAAGAACTCATCCACAAATATTACTTTTTCGAATAAATTGGACTTCCTAAAGAGGCTATTTCTAAAGAATGGATTCACAGGTTTTATTACGGACAGCATATTCAGGAAACAACTTTCTTTAAAATTTTCAGCAAATATCTTGTACTAAATTAGCAGTACCTAAAGAAATTCTGTAATTGAAATTACATTTATGGGGAGAATGAGTTGTGAAATTGAACGTTGAATTAAAGGAATATTAAAATTGAACTGCTCCTAATTCAAATTCAGATTAGTTTTTTCAAATGAAAATAAAATTGAAAATTTCTTCAAAGTTAAAGATAAACTTCCTTAACCCTTTATTCTTATCAGTGGTGACTGTGACCTCTACATTCGCAATGCCAAGCTTTATGGTGTCCCCTATATTCTCCAATTAATTCTCATTCTCTTCAGAAAACTCATCCAATGCAGAAATCATATTTCAATAATTTGGACTTTGAAAGAGAGCCTCACCTCCATTCTTTAAAATCTTTATATATTTGGCTTCACGCTCTATAGCTGAATCAAAATTTACATACAGAAATTATTTTAATACTAAAGCAAAATTTTTCCTCTTTGTAGTACATTTTACTATATATATATTTGCAACTATTAATTTTAGACTATTTATATTTTATATAATGTGTAATCTTTTGAAAGTATCATTATTTGTAATTTTGGTATATAGTTACTTATAATCTAAGCCTTGATTATGGGTAAATATGTAATTCACCCGAAACTAGTCGGCAAGAAAATAAAATGTTTAGATTTGTTCTGGATACTTAGCGCATAAATATATTGATATAATATAATATAAATTATATTAATAATAATATATATATATATAATATATATATATTATATTAATATTATATATATATTTATTTCTTTACTTTCAAATTTGGAGACCCTTAATGACGGATGCCCATCGTATGCGAGTCTGAAAGGCCTTAGTTCGTCCACTGCTCATGCCATTAAGCTCTTTTTCTGTGTGGAACGAATTTTAAATCGCGTAACATTTGATTTGTTCCTGCTATAATATAACACTTATTCTTGAAACTGTTTTCGTGGTGTCATGCAATACGGTTCCAATTTAACTACTCAATTCCGATACAGCCTTAATACTATAAATAGATATATGATAATATATATTATAATATATAAATTATAATATATATAAATATAATATATATATATATTATATAATATATAATATAAATATAATACATAATATATTAAATATAAATAAATATATAATAATATAATATATATATAAGTATATATATGAATATATATATAATATATATAGTATAATATATATTATAATATATAATAACATATATTATAATATATAATATATATATAATATATATATATATATATATATATAATCATATATATATAAATATATATATATATATATATACTATATATATATAATATATTATATATAATATATATATAATATATATATAATGAAGAATGAGTGAAATGTAGCGGTAAGAATCGGAACAAACATTCAAAATTAATCTGAACTCTCTCTACATATCAAAAAAATCATGTTTTTATTCATATCAACATATAATTTTAAATGTACCAGCTATATAAGATAATATATATAATATAATATATATTATAATATATTTAGTAATATAAATAATATATATTATATATATATAGATTTATAATTATATATAATAATATATAATATATATATATATATAAAATTATAATATATATATATATATATGAATAATTAATTATAATAAATATAATAATATATATATATATATTAATATAATATATATATATATATAGATTTTATATATATATATATATAGGTATATAAAATATATATATAATATATATATATATGATATAATATAATATATATATATATATATATATAATAATATATTTTATATATATATATAATATATATTATATATAATATAGATATTATATATATATAATATAATATAAGTATATATATATATATATATATAATATATATATATATATAATATATATTAATATGTAATTTAATATATATATATATATACATATATATATATATTATATAAATTATATATAGTATATATAATATATATAATATATTAGTAATGGAGCGAAGCTAATTTTTTTGCGGTCCCTAAAATTTTCAACACCTGCGTTGCGTGTGCGCTTGTGCGTAAAAACATAAATACAATTTGGCTATTGTTTACCACTACTATACTACTACTACTACTACTACACACAACTACTCACGACTACTACTACTACTATCACTAACCAATAATAATAATAATAATAATAATAATAAATAATAATATAATAATAAAATGAATAATTAAATATAATAATTATAAATATAGATTATAATTATAATTATAATTATAATTATATTATAATTATATTTATAAATTAAAATTATAATTTATAATATAATGATAATTATAAAATAATAATAAAAATAATAAACTAATAATCAATAAAAAATAAATAATAAAATACATAAATAATAAATAATAAAAAAATAAAAAGATAATAAATAATAATAATAATAATAATAATTTCCCTTTTAAAACGCCCGTAATATTTTAATAACATTATTGACTGCTAAGATTCGAGTGACCTGTGTAAGATTCTCGAATGTTACCTTTGTATTTCCTACCTGTTAACAGCTATTTAAGACCAAAAGTAGTTAAAGTAATAATGATAAACTTTATTTCCTTTTCAATTTCTCCAACACTTTAAGATTGTAATTAAAAAAAAACACGATAATTATTAGTACTGACAATTAATAATAATATCTATAATACTAATAATAATGACAATAATAATAATAGCAATAATAAATTGATAATCAAACGCATTTAGATATTTAGCTCAAAACGAAAGAGTAATAATAATGGCTTTACGAAGAATGACGGCAAATCTTTTACAACAATAATAATTAAGACATTTTAATGTGCACGTTCTATTATTTTAAGAAAAAAATAATAGTATTTTAGTTATCGCACTTAATATTTTAAGATTGTTCAAAATTAGGAAAAATTTAATAATATTATCAATCACCTTGAATAAAACAAAAGATGTTTCTTAGAAATTAATTTTTTTTTCGCTGCTAACAATATATTGACGCACTTTAATTTGCGATTATTTTTCTCTAGTAATATCGTTTTAAACGAAAATGAATAAGTCATATTAAAATTATAAAGATGCAGGTACTTTAAAAAATCATATGATATTCTAGAAATGTCACAAAAAAAAACACTTTTGATTATTTTGTATAGAACAAAAGAAAGTTAAACACTCTTACCAAATCAGGAAGGATATTCAGGTTGTGGTTTCAGAAGCAAGAATGAAACAGAAAAGCAAGAGTTGCAGTTAATAATAGTTGTTGAAAAAGAAAGTGAAAAGGAGATTAGATAATGAGTTTTTGATAGGAAAGGATTTGATGGCTTAAGAGAGCGAAAATAATTGAATAAACGGAGAGCTCCGGTTTTTTTGATCTAGAGATTCTGATAAAAATCATCTCTCACTCTCTCTCTCTCCTCGTCTCTCTCTTCTCTCTCTCTAATAAATAATATATATATTATATATAATATTATATAAATATTATATATATATATATATATAATATATATATATATATATAATATATATAATATATAAATATATATATATAATAATTCAAGCATATGTAAGAGCATAGGAAGTGTTTACAGGTAACTAATGTAAGTAATGAAACTTAAAAGTTATATAAATAGTATATTATTTCCTCAACCCTACACTTCGCGGATTTTTCACCTATCGCGGGGTTTAGGTAACAGAAATCCCCGCATAGGTGAGGGGGTACTAATATATATATATATAATATATATATATATATATATTAATATATATATATATATAATAATATATATATATAACTATATATATATATATATTATATATATTGGGTTTATTAACATTTAAAATTTCTTTAAGTAGCAATGCGATAGTGCCTAGATATTTTAAAGGAAATCTTCCGAGAATGTTGTGAAATAAAAAAGAGAAGAAAGAGAGAGAGAGAGAGAGAGAGAGAGGAGGAGAGAGAGAGGAGAGAGAGAGACGAGAGAGAGAGAGAGAAGAGATGGAAAACTTAAAATATTAAAAGAAATCGAAAAGGGAAAAAATGGAAAATTGCCAATTGAGAGTTCTAAATTTTTAAGTGGAAATTTAAAACAAAATGTGTAATATAAAAGTAGGCTTGAATATATATATAATATATATTATAGATATATATATTATATTTTTGATAATATATATGATAATATAAATATATATATATATATATATAATATATATAATATATTGCCGTCTATGATAATATTTTTTGGTGGAGGTTATCTTGAAATATTATATATATATATAAATATTAATATATATATATTATATATATATAAATATATAATATAATATATATAATATAAATATATATATAGATATGGTGGTTTAATCGACATAAATTTGGGGGTAGCTTCTGAATATATATATATAGAGTATATAATATTATAGATATTATATATACATATAATATATATATTATATATATAATATATAATATATAAATAATACAAATATATATATATATAATATAAAATATATATATATATATATATATATATATATATATATATATATATATATATAGATATATATATAATAATAAATATTAATAAAACTGAGTTATAATACCGTATATTATAATAATATATATAATATATATAATATATATATATATATATATAAATATATAATATAATTATATATATATATATATAATATAATATAATATAATATAATAAAATAATAATAATATATATATATATATATAATATATTATATATAATATATGTAATATATATATATATATATTATATAAATATATAGTATTGAATATATATGTATATAATATATATAATATCATATATATATAAATATATTAAATAATATAATATATAAAGAATATAATATATATATATATAATATAATTATAATATATAATATATATAAATATATAATATATAAATATATATATATAAATAAAATATAAATTTAAAATAATAATTAATATATAGATAATATAAATACTATATTAATATATATATATATATATTATATATAATATATAATATAATCAAATGTAAAAAAATAAAGGAGCAGAGAGTGTATTGTTTAAAATTAATATTGGAGTGAGTTAGGAATGTGTCAGGTTTTCATAGTTATTTAACTTCTAAATGGATGGTTGCAGAAGAATCAATGGTAGCGGTGGCAGTTTATACTGATAATTTGGTTTTGTGTGGCGAATCCGAAGAAAGTTTGAGGAAATGTCAGAGTCATTCGACAAGTTGTATAAAATAAGTGGTTTGAAAGTAAATGTAAATACGAGTAAGGTGATGGTCCTCAATGTGAAATGATGTTGCATGGTCAGCAACCAGAACAAGCCTCACAATTTAAAGATTTAGGCTGTAGTTGGATGAAAATGGAACGGATAAAGCAGAGTGTAATAGGAAAGTTAAAGTGGTAGGAAGGTGGCTGTTGAAATTAAATCTTTAGTGAACGATAAATGAGTAGTTACATTGAGAGGTTTCAGTAACCAAATCGACAACTGGAAGTTGGGATTAGGTTCCCTAGATGGCTTTCTAAGGTTTCATTCGATTGGAAAATCATTTCTGATGGTTTCATTCAATTTACCGAATTCTATTACCCCCAGAGAGACGCTTAATTAACTTTCTACAATATCTGATTGACTAGATACCCTGAATTTCATAATCGATAAAATTATTATATAATTGATAGTTTTTTTTTAAATAGTCGATTGTAGTATTTAACACATACATGGATTTATTGATAAGTTTTATAACCCCACAGCTTAGGTTCCTGTTAACACTAAAACTCTTACTCTATACTTCAGACGTAATTACGTCTTCGTATTCATTGTGACTATACCAACACCGAAATTGGAAAATATTTGAGAAATAAATAATAAATAGGTTATTTAATATATATATATATATATATAATATTATATATAGTAATTTATATATAATATATTATATATAGAATTAATATATATATATTTAAAAATTTTAAAAAATACTACTATATATAATATATATATATATATAATAAATATTATAAATATACATAATAAATATATTAATAATATATATATATATATATATATATATATATATATATATATATATATATATATATATATATATATATATATAACAATATATATTATGATATACAATATATAATATAATAATATATATATATATATAATATATAAATAATATATAATATATATATAATATATATATATATATATATATATATACCCAGCAATCTCTATGGGAGAGGATATAGGCCAGTAAGTGGATCCTAAGATACGGTATTACCAAAATAAAAAAATAAGTAAATAAATATAAGAATGGGTCGTAGCCACGTAGGGAAAAATTTTTAAGAGTCAGAGATGGAGTCGAATATATATAGCCGGAGTCGAACTTGAAGTTGGAATTCACCATAGTATGACATGTGAGGTATCAATATATAGGGATGTATTACATGCGGATGATTTGGTTTTGTGTGGCGAATCTGAAGAGAGTTTGAGAGGATTGATAAAGAGATTTGGCAGGGTATGTAAAAGAAGGGATTTGAAAATAAATAGATAACAACCAAATGTGATATTTACAGGTTTCATTTGAAGTTATGTATGGTGAGTAATATCATTTGTTTTACTTTATTTTTTGTTGATTATCTTTTAGGTTATCTTGTAGGAATATATTTTCTTAGTTCTTAGAAAATTGTGAATGGCCGGATGGTGGCTAGTGCAATTAAATCGTCAGTGGATGTAAAGGGACAAAAGTATTGTGTGCGCTAGGGTGTTACATGAGGGTATGTTGTTACCTGTGTTAATGTATAGTAGTGAGACAATGGCCAATAATAAGAGGTATGGATCTAAAGTACAATGTGTCCAGATAGACAATATTAGGGACCTTTTAGATGTGAGAAGAATTGATAAAATGAGGAATGAACATATTAGGGAGTTGTGTGGTGTGAAGAAGGGTAAATGAGAGAATGAAATAAAGACGTTGAGATGGTTCGGTCATGTGGAAAGGATGGATGAAAGTCGGTTGGTTAAGCTTATGTATAGTGGTGAGTGTGCTGGGAATCGACCAGATGGAAGCCCAAAGAAAAAGTGTATTGAGTCAGTAAAGGAATGCTGGAGGAGAGAAATGTGAGTTTTGCAGAGACAAGAAGGAAGGTGCATAATAGGAGTGAATGGGGGGATTTTGTGAGGGGGGATATATATATATATATTATATATATATATATATAGTTATATATATATATAACTATATTATAATTATATATAAATATATAGATAATTAATAATATTAATATATAAAATAAATAAATATATATAAATATTATATAATATCATATAATATATAATAGTATATAATAATATATAAAATAATATATTATATAAAGATAAAATATATATATATAAAGTATATAATATATAATAGTATATATAATATATATTAATATATATATATATAATATCTAATAATAAATAGATATATAATAATTATATATATAATATTATATATATATAATTTATATATATTAATAATATATATAATATATATTTATTGTATAATACATATATATATATAATATAATAATATATAATATATATATATATATAACAGAAATATATATATATATATAATAAAATATATATATATATATATATAAATATAATAAGAAATATATATATATATATAATAATATAAATATATATATATATAATATAAATATAAATATTAATATATATAATATATATATATATAAATAATACTAAATATATAATAAATATTAATCTAAATCATTGTTTCTTCAATAGGAGACACAAAGCAACTTCCAGAGGAATACAGAGGAATGGTTCTTGGTGGTGATCCTCCACCTTATAGACAGCCTGGAAATGCCCTTCCTTTACGAGACAGGTTTGTTATTATATTATATAAATTATATTATTATTATTAATAATTATTATATATTATATATTATTATATTATTATTATATATTATTATTATTATTTATATTTTATTATATTTTATTATTATTATTATTATTATTATTATTATTATTATTATTATTATTAATTATTATTATATTATATTATTATATATTATATTATTATTAATTATTATATTATTATATTATTATTATTATTATTATTATTATTAAATAGTTTATTTAAAGATTAGTTTTTCCCTACAGATTTCATCATGAGAATAAAAATCCTCCCTTGAAATTAGTCTCCGGTTTTCACTTTAAATAAAGTAATAATTATTCACTTCGAGAAGTTTTCTAAATCTGTAACTTTAAAATAAAAGTTTTTGTTGCTATAGGAAGCGATATTCATCTCGTGATTTCCTTCATTTCATTTTTTTTCTCTTCAGCTCTTTTTAACTTAAGCAGAAATAATTGTAATTTTCTTCAAAAATTTAAGGCAAATAGGGTGTATATATATATATAATATATATAATAATATATATATATATATAATATATATATAATATTATAAATATATATATATAATATATAAATTTTAATATAAGTATATATATATGATATATATATATCTAATTTAAATATTATTATCAGATATATATAGATATATATAATATATATATATATATATATATATATAATATATTATATAATATATAAATATATTAATATTATATTAATAAATATAAATATATATAATATATA